>CM060952.1:176396902-176618812 GCA_030765055.1 Mantis religiosa
TAGCGCAATTCAGCGACCGTGATTGATTATATGAAAACAAGGGTTAGATTACAAAATCAGTCAAGCGCAGATGTCATCATCATTTTAATTGCAGTAATATTGCCTTGTGTATTCCATTTTAATGCAAGTATATACAGTACATAACTGATGTAATTATTACTTCAAGTCGTCTAAGGGGAGAGGCATTTATTAAAGTCGCAGGTAAATAAACTACTCGAGCATGTAATGCTCCTGCTTGGTAATTAAGAAGTATGAGCTTAAGAACTAATTTCACCATAATAATATAACTGTTTTATTTGATTTTATGAGTCTCACAGTACAAACCTAGAATCCTAAACACACTTAATGGCCTTTTATTATTAGATTTAAAGTACCTGCACCTGTAAAGCTCTTGAGAACATTGTGGTTTCAATATGGAAAGATAGAGTAGGACTGAAAAATTCATTGCCATAGCCGAAATTTGAACCATGGATATTCTGGTTGCTGTCCAGGCGCTCTAACCCTTGAGCTACTATGACAAACGTGCCGATATGACATTAAATTCTCCAACTGACTCGTGTTTCTCCCGGTAAACCACTTAGGAGTTCCCATAAACACATGAGACAACTACCTTAATGGCGACTTACAACATGTAAGTACTTTAAGGCGCGGGCTTTATAGTTAACCACTATTAGGTCAATTAATAGTTTAATTAATTAGGTCAATCAACAGTTTCTCCATTTTCGCGGTGTTACACTATTGAAATTCATCGCCAGCTGAGTGAGGCATATGATGAGAGTAACATGAATGTGTCTAATGTGCGTTCCTGGGTGTGACAGTTCAATGAATGCAGAACATCGTGTGACAACAAACCAAGACAGTCACGGTCTCGCACCAGCCGGTCTGACGACGTGATCCAACGAGTGACTAACGCTGTTTTGGAGGATCGCCGATTGAGCGTTGCAGACATCGCCTCCAAAATTGGCATTTCCGTGGGATATGTGCACACAATCCTGCATGAAAATCTGAAAACACGAAAGGTGTTCTACCTTTATTGTACTGCCGCACCCAGGAACGCACATTAGACACATCCATGGTATCATCATCACATGCCGCACTCAGTTGGCGATGGAGAAGACGAATGATTAGACGCTCTTCTTGCAATGAAAACATCGCCATTTCAAGTATCAAAAACAGTCCTAGCTTGGTCGCTCCCACTAGAATTCTATGCATTGTACAGTGCTGCCATCTCTGTCACGCACTCAGAAACAGTCCAGGTGTACTTAAAAAAAGCACAGAAGTTCTATCTGGTCCAAGTCCTGAAAAAATGTAGGTGTTATATCTTGAACGCACAGCAAAAATGGCAAGAGCTTTTTCGATTAAGAGATTATCTTTTTTTACACATTTTGTAAATAAAAAGCTCTAAAGATGAATACATATATCTAAAACAACGTAGAGAACGTTTTTTTTTTAAAAAAAAGTAGGTAGTTTAATAAGATGACTGCTTATCCAAAATTGTCATTAACGAGTAACCTCAATAGACTATGGACAGAGCGAAAATACAACAAACGGTATCTTACAGCATCATGTTGACTACCAGAAAAAAAAAACAGCCACCATTTCTATGGGTTCCAAAGTCCAGATGCTCCAAATCTCAGCACCAGCAAAACTATTAGTAAATACGTATCTCTCTACCCTAGGCTGACCCAATATGAAGGCGATAGAATGATTTTTCTACCGCAGATATTTTTTATTTCTTGAAGTGATATGGAACAGGAATTCAGTGGAATGAACGTATAAACACATGGGAAAACATAAACCAGAAATTAGGTTAGTTGTTTCACTCACCCAATTTGATGGCCGACAAGATACGGCAAAATCAATTATTGCTGAATTCTCTTTCCAGACTCTGCGGGGATATGTTTCTAGAGTCAATAAAACACGAAAATTTGCTGAAGCTACGATCTCTAATATTTACGAAGTAAGACTGATAATCATCCACCTTAAGACCTACTGAGGTATTACAATAGATACCGCAACGAGATATTAATAACATGGGGAGGTAAGAACAGACCATGATGTTTAATTACCGTCATGCTCATCATAAGGAGCTTCCGTTCTACTAAGCTGGTAACTGCTTTACGCCCGTCAGGGTATACGGGGGATATTATTGATTGACACATACACACGGGAGAGCAATTTACCTTGCAGCTATTAAAATTAGCTACTAGATGACGATGCATTAAATATATTAGACCTGTTAGCCTAAGGTTCATATTAGCAACATTAAATATGGGTCTACGTATTCCCATATGTAATACAACTTGGCAAAACATTGCATTGCCCAAATAAGTAATTCTAGGTGATCTCTCCCAATTTAAATGAAGTGACGATACATTTCACATAAATAATTTCAGAATTTCCTGGAGTCTTATGCCCGAATTCACCAACATATGTTAAGACTTAACACGAGTTTATCAATAGTTAAAACAAAAATTAGCGTAACACTCGTGTTAAATCTCTTGTTAAACTAACAAGATGTTAAGTCCATAACAATTGTAAATAGTCAAGATGGCGAGCATGAACTGAGTTGTTGATGTCGATTTGCTATATTTAAGACGGTCTAAATGGCATTCGTAATAGAGTACGGCTTATGAGGAGAAATGATTTTGAGGAACTATCCGAAGAAAATTTTTTACGGAGGTATAGACTGTCGAAACATGTTGCTATGTAGGTTACTGCGGAAGTACAAGAATGGTTAGAACATGCATCGAAAGGAATATGGCAATCTCGCCTTTGCTTCAAGTATTAATAACCTTGCGATTTTATAATTCATTGAAATGTGTGGATAATACACTGTCCACCTCCCATCTTGAGACTTCAAGTCACTTGCCCTTCTTAGCTCCTCGTTTTAAATTTACGTAATACTGAGCTAGAACATGCATCAAAAGAAATATGCCAAACTCGCCTTTGCTTCAAGTATTAATAACCTTGCGATTTTAGAATTCATTGAAATGTATGGATAATACACTGTCCACCTCCCATCTTAAGACCTTCAAGTCACTTGCCCTTCTTCGCTCCTCGTTTTAAATTTACGTAATACTGAGCTAGAACATGCATCAAAAGGAATATGCCGAACTCGCCTTTGCTTCAAGTATTAATAACCTTGAGATTTCTTAATTCACTGAATTATGTGGATAATACACTGTCCACCTCCCGTCTTGAAACGTTCAAGTCATTTGCCCTTCTTCGCACCTCGTTTTAAATTTACGTAATACTGAGCTAGAACATGCATCGAAGGGAATATGGCGATCTCGCCTTTGCTTCAAGTATTAATAACCTTGCGATTTTATAATTCACTGAATTATGTGGATAATACGCTGTCCACCTCACGTCTTGAGACGTTCAAGTCACTTGTTCTTCTTCGCACCTCGTTTTAAATTTACGTAATACGTTGTTTGGTGCTTGTAGTAGTGACACAGGCATTTGAATTAATCTCGTTTCCAATATTTTCCCTACGTGATATCTTTCTCTTTTACATTCACCGGATCCGTCCTCTTATTTTCCACGATATCTTTACACTTCGTCACCAATTCAATTAACAGTTCTTTCTCCATCTATGAGAAATTTGTCTCACGGCTTTATTTATGATTTTGTTCAACCGCCATTTTTCAGCTTGTGGAGACGAAAATGAAAACAAAAGCGCATCGCAGTACGTTAAAAAAATAATGCGACTCATCCATAGTCTTCTGTATCTGTGACATTTACAAGTTTCTTGGCGTTAACACAGGTTTATTAACATTTTCAGAAAACAGGTTGGTGAACTGCAAGAAATGTAATTTTAGTGTTAGCGCTGTGACAATTGTTACGTTACATTTGTTAACGTCGATTTTATCATCTGCTGGTGAAATCGGGCATTAGAGTGCAATGCCTTCAATTATCAGATTAACAAACACATTAACACAAATGCGGAATATAATATTTTTTAAATAAACCTATTTAACACCAGAGAAACCCAAGCCAAATTGTGCTTTTAATTTCACTAAGTTATTTAATGCATTATGTTTCATTACTTTGGAACATATCTAGTGAATACTATTGTGACTTTGTGGGTTCGTGATATTAAAAGTCCAGGTTAAAAACACTAAAAATTGCTCTTTATATCCGTAGATACACACTTGGTCAACCTGAAAGTCCAGAATTACGTCACATACACAAAATAAATAAATAAAATCTGAAAATCTAATATCGGTAACTAATTTCTTATACCGGGACATGATTTCCAAATTCTAATTTTTTAACTACCACATGAATACAAAAATACAATTTAAACAATCATTTTTCAGATAATAAAACAAAAAGAAAAATTTAAAAAGAAAAAATTAAAACAAATACAAAAACTACCAATTTAAAAATTTACAATTTAACTAATAAAAATTTACTGGAATCCAGTATACAAATAACTGGCAACCAGCTACAATTACAAAATAAGACTACAATACCGGAAACCGATACTTAATGTACTGGTAACCAGTACATTTAAAACTTATAAATTTACCTTTTCAACTCATAAAACCTTCTTAAAAACTTACAAAACATTTAACCAAAAACTTATATAAAATAATTCATAAAATTTAGATTACAAAAATCAAAATTTACAAATTATTTACTCCAAACTATTTAAACAAATTAAAATACATTATATAAATTTATATAAACAAACAAATTCAATTATTATTTTTAATTCTACACCAATAAATATCTCTTTTTTCAAATCTACTTTAAATCAAATAAAATATAAATTTCAATCTTAACAATCAAAAAAAAAAAATAATTCATCTATAATAATAACCCTCAAAAATTACAATACAATTCAAACATATTAAACAAACAATAATTATATATTCAATAACCTTCATATATTTCAAAATTAAATCATTACAATAACCTTCAACAACCAAACCAAACAATTCACATACACAATACAACTTGCGAGGTCATCGACCACAAACAAAGTTCACACAGTTGTTCGCGCACACGAGTTCAATTAACAAATGCCCCGAGTGGCGGGCGGCAGCTTGCTTTTATATAGTTTACTCACTATTGGAATATTCTCAATCAGAACGGCGACAGAAGAAAGACGAACTCTCCAGGAATCCATCTCCTCCCCCCAACGTTTCGGCAAGCTTTTATCGCCGCACTGCTCCGCCCGTCTCTTTGAACTCGCCGGCCGCGCCACCTCGCCTCAACAATGAGCTCACGACAATATACATCTTAAGCATCAAGGCTATATATTTATTTGGTGTTAAGTAATTTCGTTCTATAGATTAAATTTGACCTCCAATATCGTGGCACAGTAATTAAATGATAGGCTGTGTACTAATACACAAAAAAGCGAATTAGTTCTATTTGACTTTAAGAGACGTCCTTTCGAACTTCAGCTTAATATATGCAATAGTCTAGTCCAGTGTGTAAAAAGTGTAAATATTTTAGGTTTAATCCTTGATGACAATTTAACTTGGAACAACCACATTGAAAAGCTAGAAAGTAAATTAAGCTCAGGACTTTTTATGCTGCGATTTTTAGCCAATTTTCGCTCAGTAGACGCTAGTAAGTTAGTATATTTTGCATTAATATATTAAAACATTTCTTATAGCATCGAGCTGTGGGGACACACTTCCAAATTAAACTTTAACAAATTTTTTCTGCTACAGAAAAGAGCTATCAGATACCTGGCAAAAATAGCACGTACGAGTTCTGAAGCGGTAATTTCAAAAATTAAACATACTTACTCTTCCCTGCATATTTATTCTGCGAACAATACTTTTTGTACATAACAGGAATATAACATCCACAAATTCCGATGTCCACACATATGAAACAAGGGGAAAGAATAACCATATAGTTAAAGGTCACAGGCTAAAACTTTTTGAACATAAGCTCCAATACTTTGGTCTTTTTTTAGGCTTCTGGAAAGCCTAAGAAATACTGTGTCAGCTGCTAAGTTTAAATCTAAACTGACTCAACTCTTGTTAAGCAGAGCCTATTACAGCATAGATGAATACTTTGATGACAACTTCGATGATCTTGAATAATTATGTTATATTATATATATATATCTGTGTGAAAGAAGAGAGAGAGAGAAAGAGAGAGAGAGAGAGAGAGAGAGAGAGAGAGAGAGAGAGAGAGAGAGAGAGAGAGAGAGAGAGAGAGAGAGAGAGAGAGAGAGAGAGAGAGAAGAGGGAGAAGAAAATTAATGACCATTTTTTGATATTTCTAATCCTTTACTTTTAAGAGATAGCGTGTATTACAAATGACATGCCTTAATTGTGTTCACTGTATTGTTGCTTCTAATTTGTTTAACTAGATGTTATAAACATCAACGATTAATAAGAACCCCTATTTTTTATGTATTTAGGCTCTGATGTAGTGCCTATCGTGTCGAATGTACTACATATTGGCAGCTCCGGTTTTCTGTCACGAAATTTTCCCGGGTTTGATCCCGTGTAGGCGTGGGGCATTTAAACCCAAATATTCTTTCAGTGTTCCTGCAGTAGGCTCCCAAGGGTAGCAAGAGCCTTCAGATTGATATGCAAAGGCTACAGAGCAGCTTCCGATCACCAACACCACCACAAATCACTACCGCTGCCAACAACACTGCCACTGAGTGGTATTATTGTATAATTCTTGTTTTCTTAATTTCATATAAAATTTAAATTGAATAATTCATATACTGAACTGAAGTAACGTCTCCACAAAATTAAAGGTTTCCAGCAAGGAAAACCGTATAGAGTGGAAAAAGTGTTTCAAGGACAAATCAACTATGTATACATTTATATTCGAATATAATAAGCTCGTCCTTAAAGAACTTTCCTCATGTGTGTAGATTAATTTCTCTATAAGAGTTAAATTTTGTCATGTAAAGTCATAAAATTGAATCTTAATTTATATTTCATAGCATATGTTTCAAAACGAATATTCTTTCAGCATTCCCATAACGATTCCGTCTCTTAACCACTGTTTACTACAGAGATCGTGACAAGAGTGGGAGGCTTGGCCTTCTGAACTTCTGTTCTTATCTTAGGGGGCTCATAACTCAACTGACACAGATATCAGAACGTTGACTTGGGGATATGATTAACATAGCGTAAGCATAACCACTGTTTGTGGAAAGAGTAATTTAAATGAAGATATGCTCTGAATAAATTATTGACTTTAATGAAATAAAACTTTTAGAAAACATTATATGTGTTCAAAGAACAGACTAGACACGCTACAAAAGAATAATATGTCATCGTCATAGAGAGAGTGATATATACAGAACTAACGGATTTCTTTCTTCAATTATTAGGTTGAAAATTCATTTCAGCACCAAATTAAGCAGATTGTTCATGAACATCGATCCCTAGATGAGCAGATGTTTATGTTTTGGAAACTCCAGGAAAAAACCTTATCCAGGTAACTCACCCTAACCGAGATTAGGACTCGGGAACTCTTGAACGTGAGGCAGACATGGTACCACCACGCCTCCGAGGCGGACACGTTATATCGACGATTCCTCCTAGTGAAGCAGTACTGGATTACGAATCCAATTACAGCTACTCCTGTGACATTCCATAAAGAATTTGGTGTTCGCAGTCCTCCCAAAAGAAACAATACTGGGCCTGGTAAACAAATTGGAAACAACTGGATGTCTGGTGAGTGAAAAAGGCAAGCATCGTTCTTCAAGGCTTCCCACAGTTGTTGTTCACGTAAGAGCACTACTGGAGCAGTCGCCCAAAAATCATTAAGACGTTTGTCGCAGGAGACAATGTGTCAGAGAGCTACGAAAAGTACAGGCCTAAAGCCATGGTGGGTTGTTCATCAGCTACAAGATCCAGATAAGGATAAAATATTGAATTATTGTCGTTGGTTTCAGTCGTTCCTGCCATATTGTCCATCACATGGTTCACAAATGAAGAATGGTTCCATTTATGTGTAATCACAGAACTGACACCATTGGGCCATCGAAAATCCACATGTCATCTATGAAGCACCTGTGCACTCGGTTAAAATCAGAGTTTGGTGCGCAATAACCGCACAGAGAATACTGGTGCCATTTTTTTAAACCAGACTATGAACACTGCAGCGTACCGACTTATTTTCATGGAATTTTTTGGGCAACTGGACGATGTAGAGCTGGGTCAAGGATATTTTCAGCAAGATGGCGCTACATGCCATATATAGAACAAATCTTTGACGATAGTTTCTTTGACGACTGGATAATTCCAGGAATCTGTGGCCACCGAGATCTCCGGATTTGACATTGCTGGACTTCTTTCTATAGGTTTACTTAAAATACAGGGTTTATGCTACACGTTCCCCAGACATTGGACGATCTGAAGCACATCACCCAGGAGATTCAAGCTATTGAAAACAGAGTCCTCTAACGAGTGGCCAGTAACATGGAACGACGCGTTGAGTTGTGCCTTATGCAGGATGGAGGAGATTTTCAACACTTGCTATAGAGGTAAGTAATCTGCCAAAACTCCTCTACATCTTAGGTATAAAAAGTTGTCGCTGGCAGAATTCGGTTTGAAACAATAAATAAAATAAATATGTATATAAATTACTCTGTATTAGGGATGCACTATCAACGTAACAAATAAAACAATAAACAATATAAACAATAATAATAAACCAATTAATTAAGAATAAAACGTAACAAATAATTGAGGTTAAGGGTGTTCGATAAACCGATCGATAGTCGTTGTGGATGCTGTAAGCGGCCAATGTGTTAATTGCACAAACAGATTTTTCAACACTTAAATATCACTGAGGAATACGTTATCTATTGCTTTATCTATTGCTTAAAACTAGAAGATTTATTGCATTACTCACCAAAATGTCGATACCAAGATTCCATTAGGTATACGCATTTTGAAGTTTACTGATTCTACAGAATCAGCGGAATTATCGCCAAATACAACATCAGGACCATCCACAAGCCACCTCCGAAGATTAAACATCTGTTGAGACCAGTGAAAGACAAAATAGACTTCCAAGTTCCGGGAGTGTACCGCATTCCCTGTGAATGTGGGACATCGTATATAGGACAAACCGGAAGGACCATCGCTACCAGAATAAACGAACATGAACGGAGCATTCGTTTAATGCAGCCTGAGACGTCTGGGCTGGCAGAACGTTGTTTTGATATCGACCATAGTGCCAATTTCCGGGAGACGATCACACTGGGAGTGGAGAATTAAGGAGGCTTTGGCCATTTCCTCTGAAAGGAGCACGCTTAATTGTGATGCTAGATTTCAGCTCCGCTCCTCTTGGAAGCCGGTTTTAAAATGGAAATCCGTCGATTTAAGAAGCAAAGATCAATACAGCTTATAATCAAGTTAAGTAGTTACGTTTCTTTGATACAATTTTCTATAATCACGCCATCTACTGACCTGGCATTTCATTTACTGAAAACAGTCTTTTGTTCAGTAATGCGAATTTTGATAGTGTTTTGTCTTTGTTATATCCAATGTTTCATTTGTGGTTATAACATTTAATAAATATCCTGACTATGGGAGCGATGTACACTCCCGAAACGTCGATTTCTAATCGTCTGTTCACCTGGCTTACTGGCCGAGAAGAAATTGAGAACCCATCACTAAAGTTTACAATTTGTAACTTTCATACATATAAACAGGATTACAAAAAATATTCTCCCCCGAACATCGGAATTCCCGAGAGAACCAGCACCTGCAGGTAGGGAGCAGACGGGAAGCATTCACCCACGCCTATCCATTTATCTTGTAGCGCTGAATGGGAGATGGTTGTGATGATGATATATATATATATATATATATATATATATATATATATATATATATATATATATATATATATATATATATATATATATATATATATATATATGGGCGCTCAACTACGGCGGTCATCAGCCCCCTTTAAAAAACTAGTCATGGCAAAAGCCAGATATAAAACTTTCTAAAAACTACACAAGTGTAACAAAACCTATTAAAAATACACGAACATAAAAAGTATCAATCAAAACCTACTAAAAATTTCGTTCACTAAATCCTAAACTCTAAACTAGACAAGAATCTATAAAACCTTCTACACGGCTCTCCACGCATGGCCTACACGTGGGTGGGCCTGTTGACCGTCTCCCTCAACCACGAAGAGGAGCCCACACGAGGGAGGCTGTTGGCTCGGGACCCCGGGTGCGCCAAACCCGTACCTACCGAAGTAGGTCCCTGGGGGGGGGAGGAGATGGTTGGGAAAACATCACTAGCCGTCTCTTTCCCCTCCTTCTGCCGTCTGGAACCTTTGGGATGATTCACTGAACCGCGAGACTTCCAGAAACAGCGATCTTCGTATAAAAAGGGGCTGCAGTTGGCGAGTCAGTGAATTCTTGGCGAGCAGCCGGAGGAGCGCCGTGGTAGTGAACGGACTGGAAGTCTGTGTACGTGCATCAGAGGAGCTGTACGTAATTGTGAGTGCAGAGTGAACCTGTGACAGACGAACTGGAAAATTGTAATTGTGTGCTCTATGTAATTTTGTGTAATTGGCAAGTGTTCCAACTGTAATTCGGTGTAAATAAAGAACATTTTGAGTTTGTGCAATTGGACTCTTAATTTCACGAACCCACAAAGTCACAATATTCCCAGAAAATCTAAGAAACCTACGCTTTATTTATCATGAAAACAGTTTATGCTTACATTACTTTAATCAAAGTTTTTAAAATCATATCTGAGAAAATCAAAATAGTGATGCATTTTCCACGTAAGTGGATATATGGGAACGGAAACCTTCTATAGAGCCTGGTCGTGGGCTTACGGTGTGTACCAAGTTACACAAGAAATCAACTTTTGTGCTTATGATGTTTATAGACGCAGACAGATGGGCTTCATACACAGAGAGAAAACAGTCCTTGTTTCTCTAAAAATGTATTTTTGGGGGTTGTAAGGCTTCAGAATATGTGTCTCGTAAAATATCAATGTAGAGTTTTTGGATGGTACAGAATTTCCTCTACTTGTAAATGTAATAGGAAAGTAATACAAATAATGGATCCACAATAAGCAATCAACATATTCACAAAAAGAAATGTGTTAGGGTCAGTGGCTTTTCAAAGGACAAAAAGGGAAAAAATTGATTCCTATCAAAGTACAAGAAAAAGATGAAGAATATGGAGCTAACAACTTTCACCACAGTTACTTAAGTTTCGATTAACTTATTTAATTAGAAACTTCTATAATGTAATGAACAATTTTGAGGTTCTCTGCCCATAAATAAGCTCTGTTTGGATATGTATGATAGGATAATATATGAGAGAAACTTAAGATAACGTGTATACATTTGCAATCGAAGACAAAGGTGGTTTATTGCCTAGCACATTGGGGGAATGTGGTCACACCTTTTCCATCTTAGTTACGAGAAAATGCCTGGACGTCGGACGTGCATTATAATAACAATGCCTGGGATACACTCCCAGCACTCGTCAGTAACAACGTTCATGTTCGATTCAAATATACGACGACTTTAAGACAAACATGTCGAGCCTATGCCACATGCTGACATCAGAACATCTCCACGCCCCTGCGCAGCAGACCTTATGGCTGCACGGCGTCCCTACATTTAAGGTGTCAAGGGTAGAAGAAACCGCACTGACCCTTGCATCTTCACACAGTCGGAAAACAATGGGATGAAAATCTTCCTTCCCGATATAATCCGTATGCTCCACCCAGTATGAAGATCTCTCAGCAAGACCTGACACCCTATCATTATCAGTTCCATAGTCCACTCCCCCTCCCGTAACACATTGGATACATACTGAAAATGAAAATGCCGCTTCTCTTAATAAACCCTTCAGCTGTGCGCCTACGCTTATTAACATATCGGTGTTTAAGTATTCCTTTACAATAAAGATATCATTGTGGTTGATGGTTTAAACGCAGGCCACCTCCCTGGGCTTATGGAACATAATACTTTAATGCATATAATGGAATGCTCGGATGTCAACGTCTCCACGCATCTTTAATTTATGTACAATCCTTCAGGGTGGTATCCGATACACGTCCGAAAACAAAAACAAAGCAAGGTGGAAAAGAGAGAAGAAAAGAACCAGCAAGTAGTTCTGGATAAACCTCAAAGTCTTGAGTACTTTCTCCTGAAATTTCTTTAAACCGACGTTACATAGTTTCTGCTTTTAGTGAAATTTTTCTATTTTGCACATATTACGCAGCGATCACGGTGTGGCTCTACTGGAATCTATATTGTTGTTTTATAATCTAACTTCCTTTATTGCGTAGGTTATGATTCGGAGGACGAATGAATGAATTACCCCGGCTTTACACATTTAAAGATATAGAATTTAGATTTTTCAGATAAAGTAAACCCCTTTATAAATGTTATCTTGATAACTCATCCTAACCAAGGATTGAATTCGGTAACTTGTAAGTTAGATACGCTATCCCACAACATAGATTGTTGTTGTTTGGTAATTTACGTCCTTCAACGTTAAGTCATATCGGACGATGAATGAAATGGGTGAAACGATGCTCAAATAAGTCCGGGGTCCCTGGAGCTTAGAGCTACCCGTCTTTCAGGATAAGGGAAAACCCCGGAAAAACCTTATCCAGTTAACTCACCCTGACCGAGATTCCAACTCAAGACCTCTTGAACGTGCGGCAGATACGCTACCATCTACGCTACCGAGGCGGGCACACAACGTGGAGGTGGGCTACATTCATGTTGAATATTTTTCCATTATGACTATTATTGTTTAATAGTAATTGGTTTTATATTTCTAAACTTTGAGGTCACCAATATGATTTCTCAACACAGCAGCAGGGTTTCCCTATCCTGAGAGAAGGAATATAAAATAAACATAAGCTTTATGGTGCTTCGACTCTTTTAAGCATCATTCCAAATATGGAATTATTGCATCGATATAGCCTAGACAATTTAGAAAATAGAAAACAAAGAAGAGAGATGAAAGTTATAACAAAGGAAAAGAGCTACCGATTGTCACTAAACCTTTGGGAAAATAAAATTTGTTTATAGGTAAATACTTAATACCTTCCAGTGGAAAATTATGAGCACATGGACGGTTTTCTGTATCCTTAGCTCTCATACTCAGCATCTAATTTTAGATTATAAATCTATGGTATAAGCTTCGAAAAATTATAAATAATAAACTTAAGATATTTTAGATAAGATGTGACAAATAGCATCAACAAGAGAAGGACAAGCATTACAAAATTTATAAAACAGTGACCACTCCAGTTTTAATCTGATGAAGTGTGCCATTTGTTTACCTTCCGGCGCTTTTTTTTTTTCTTTTCCTTGCCTTCCCGTTTCGAGGCGCTGTTGTTTCTTGGGCTCGCTTCGGTTCCCCGCTGTTGCTCTCTGGGAGCGCTGCGGTTCCCGAAGCTTCTTGTGTGCACTGCCTCGACTCGGGAAAGGAGTTGGTGCTTCGTGCTCGTTGCGTTTAAGTCTGGGGGTAAGTGCTCCAAGTTTTGGGTTTTGCTAAAAATTCTTTGTGTTTAGATGATCACTTTTGGTGAGCCATGATAGTTTTATGGACTCTTCCCTTCAGTTCCGGGAGCAGAAGCTCTTTTTTTTTCTTTTTTTCTGGGCCTAGAAACAAAGGGGTTACTGCTAGCTGCTTAGAATTTCTACATCGCTAAATGGGGGACGGAATTTTACTGTTGGCTTACCCTGAAGTCACTTATGTATTCAATGGTTTTGGTATGTTATTCATGTAGGTATGTATACTCAGTTATTTGTTTGGGTAAGTGCTTTCTGTGCAACTACTGGCTAGCATCATGGGCAATTTAAATGTTTTCTGGGACCCTGGTTACCGTCATACGTTATTATTGTTCTTTCAGGAGTAAATGTTCTTTACAGAGTAATTTTATAACGATTGTGATGCTCGCTGTTTCCTTGTGCTATTTAAACGGAGCACATATTGTTATAATGAATAAGTTATATTTGTTGTAATCAAGAATTGTAATAATGAATTAAAGCATTTGAATTGTTTATTGGGGACAACATTGAGTAGATCCTTTGTATGTCGTGTACCCTAACCTGGACCTTTTAGATTTAGGGTTTGTACGGCCATAATTCCTCACATTAGTTTAGACTGTGTAGGAAGTATTAAGGTGTGTTGTGTGCGGCCTGGGCCGGCCATCACAGAGGTGAATCTCAGAAAATAACCAAAAACAGAGAAAGAAAATATACAAACTGCAGAGATAAATTTTTAGGAAAAGCAAAATATTACAATAATATATCAGTCAGAACATTAAAACATAACAGCATAATTAAACATAATATTTCCACAAGTTAAGATAGCTGTACATAGAAAAAGCAACAGCGAATGCAATATATCCATTGAACAGAGAATTATAAGATTACTTAAGCAAATAATGAAATAAATCCAGATGGAAAGGAAGAAATAGAACGATCTAGAATGAAATGGTTTGGAGAGAATGGCTAAGGCTGCGAGAGCAATCTTTGGTAGTGAAATTAAAAAAAATTACACGCATCTTGTTTTGTATTATATAGCACTACGTAGGGAGAGGAAGTGCTGTACTATATTCCAAAATATCTACATCGAGAATTATGTTTGAAAAAGCACTTTGTGGTTCTCGAAAAGCATAACTCATTTACGGAAACTGTTAAACCCTAAACCTATTATTTGAGTTCAGCAATCCCCAGCATACGACACAACGTTTTACAGGAAAGTCCTCCTAATTCTAGATTATAATTTAAGTGTAGAAATAGTGATCACTTATTTTCTCAGAAACCCTTTTAATAAATTTGATTAAAATATTCTATGTTTAACATATTGATATCAGAAATAAAATATGTTGGACTTTTTGTTTGTTTGTTTGTAGATATCACTTATAAACTTATTTATTGCTCTGAACTTGTATCCAATGAAATCTTAGAATATGGAGAAAACCCAGATCTTAAGTGCTCAAATTCTGATACAGTTTCGATACTGTTGGCCAGCTACGAAATATTCCATAATACAGTCTTAGGTATTCTCAAAGCATCAAAGGACATGTTTGAGGGTTTACGATTCATGCTCTTCATTTTTCCTTCCCTCCTTCCCTTCATAATTCTCTCTTTTGTGCTTCTCTTCATATCTCACTCTATTTCCTCTGCTTTCGTCCTTCCTTACGTCCCACCCTCCAACTTCCTTCCTTCCCTCTCTCCCTCGCTCCTTCTCTCCCTCCTCTCTTTCATTCATTGTATCTTTCTCTCCAGCATAACTGCTACCACGAATAAACAATTTATGCCGTTTATCAAGGTTGCTTATTGGGACACAATCGCTTAGTAAACATACCGTTTTGTGAATCACGTCACGCGACGTCACGTCACATGCATAACACAAATGCTGTTTTGGTCATTCGTGAAAACATCTGTTTGCACGAATGACCAAAACGACATCTACCGAAGTTCAAAACTTTCAGAAAGCTAAAGGAAGCTATGCTTTAAACGAAAACTTTTTCTTAACTTTCATTTCATCAAAAATGACCATCGGAATTAATATAAATGTATGTATTTAAAATAGTTGCGGGAGTAAATGTGTACACTGGAGGTGTTCTAGTATAGCCTTGGGTATCTGCTTTATTTAGACTGGATTTTATATCATTCTGCCTAACTGAAAAATCAGAGGATAGGCAAAACGTTACTAAGGAAAACTGTTGATCTCGTAGAAACACATAATTAGTGAAAAGTCTTTCTAAATTTAGCATTTTTAAGTATTCTGTTTAAAAAATGTACTTCATAAAGTGTAATTGCATCTCATGGTTACATATGAATTTCTGTCAATTTTCTCGGCTTTCTTTATTAATACATTTTGATAAAATAAGCGTGTGCAAAAGATATGTTTCAGAAAGGGTATGAGAAATAGAGTTAGTGTCTCCTATTCGATTTGTTCAAAGAATGGAGTAAACACTGTACGTTTTGTAAATGAAGACGTTTATTGTTCCAGAACTAAGAACAAATCTTAGTCTATGGAGAGGAAGAGGAGGAGGAAGTAGGAGAATTTGATATTTGAGGTGAAAGACCTCGAATTTAAGATTCAATCGTGTGTTGTTGGAGATGTCCGTCAGATTAACATTCGGGCCTTCTACTGAACGTCCGTATGTTTTTTATTGTCATGATGCAGTTTCAAATTTACAAAGTAATGCTAATTTCATTTCCATATATACATTAAATTAATTTTGTGTCATTTCAAACTGAATTGAAATGCAAATAAAGTACGTGTTGAATTAGTTATCCTATTGCATGTTTATTTATTACATTTATTACTCCTCAAAGCAATGTTATTGCAACTTTAAAGGATGATCTGTAATTGCTCACAAATCTCATAAATCTTATACCCGATTTCACCAACAGATGTTCAAAACGACGTTAACAAATGTAACGTAACAATTGTAACAGCGCTAACAAAGCTGTTAAATTTCTCGCATTTCACCAACCTGATTTCTGAAAATGTTAACAAGCACGTGCTTGTAAATATTACAGCTATAGAAGGCTATGGATGATTCTTATTATTTTCTGAATGTACTGCGATGTGCTTTTGTTTTCATTTTCGTCTGCACATAGCTAAAATAATGGCGGATAAACAATAAACAAAATCTGTGGAACAAATTTCTCATCGATGGAGAAAGATTTGTTAACTGAATTGGTATCGAAGTATAAGGATATCGTAGAGAATAGGAGGAGGGAAGCGATGAATGTAATAGAGAAAAATGTAACGTGGGACAAAATTGGAAACGAATTTAATTAAAATGTTTGTGTTATTGATAGAAACACGAAACATCATCTTCAGTATTACGTAAATTTAAAACAAGCAGCGAAGTAAATGTCAGGAGTGACTTGAACGTTAAAGATGGGAGGTGGACAGTGTATTATCCACATAATTCAGTGAATTATAAAATCGAAAAGTTATTAAAACTTGAAGCAAAGCCGAGATTGGCATATTCCTTTCGATACATGTTCTAAACCCTCTTGTACTTCCGCAGTAATCTTCATAGGAACTTGTTTCGACAGTCTAACCTCTGAAGATAATTCTCTTCTGATGGCTCCTCAAAATCATTTCTCCTCATAGGCCGTACTCTGTTACGAATACCATTTAGACGGTTTTAAATATAGCAAATCGACAACAACAGCTGCGTTCATGCCCGCCATCTTGACTATTTACAATTGTTAAGGACTTAACATCAGACATTTGATTTGTTAGTTTAACAAGAGATTTAACAC
Organism: Mantis religiosa; assembly: GCA_030765055.1. NCBI lineage: Eukaryota > Metazoa > Arthropoda > Insecta > Mantodea > Mantidae > Mantis > Mantis religiosa. The sequence goes on from CM060952.1 coordinate 176,414,162, forward strand.
GAGTGTTAAGTTAACACTTGTTGGTGAAATGTAATTTTTGTTATAGCTATTGGTAAACCCGTGTTATGTCTTAACATCTGTTGGTGAAATCGGGCATTAGAAGTTGTCCTTGTCTCTGCTATTCACTCGAAGTGTTCAATTGCTCTGATACACTGAGTAGCCCTCAATTCATAAACGCAAGTGTTGTTTAGATGCTAGCTTTTCTAACATTTCTTCACTCTGTGCTTTCAAAGCTAATTTTCTTAGGATTTTACCAGAATCTCTTGTGATAGCGGATTTCTTGGCATTCTCTCGCAGTAGCGAGAGTGAATATCAGAGTTGTTTCTTTTTTAAATTAAACATTCTGTAGCCTTAAATGGTTAATTTCTATCATTTTCCCTTGGCTGTTGTCGATTTATGGTCTATTTTGATTATATTAATCACTGTCATCATTTCTGATTACTATGTTGTATGTTGCCATCGAAGCCTCTCGGAGATTATCTTGCCTATATCCATTCTCGGAATCTCTCAGGTATATCAGATCCTGCATCACTGATGCTGGTACCATGTTACAGTATAGGTTCCGAGAGCTATTGGCTAGTAGGCTAAAACTCCGCAAGAACAAGAGGATGGTCGGAGGTGGAGCTTACAGAGATTCGTTTAATTTTAATTTTCGATCCCTAGCCTGGAACTGTTGGGCGAGCCATGTAATAGAGACCTACGTAATAATAATTCACGTTTTCTGCTGGACAAAAGCGGAGGGGGAGGTGTGTACGTACACCACATGCTAGGATACGGCGGTAGCCCCTCGGTAGTTGAACCTTGCTGCTATACGATTCAGATAACGTTTTGGCCCAGCGAAATGAAGCTCTGGGTCCAAGCCAACCAGTCTGCCATATGGTGTCGTAAATTTTAAAATGCTGGTTGTTGCAGCACATATATTATGTAGCGCACTTAAAACTGAATGTAACTGGAGTGGCGGCCACAGTAACCGGGCAGAGGACCTAATGAATAGCGAACGGGCGATTTAATATGAAGAACACAATTGCTTTCGGCTGTGTGGACAGTGTTTAAATTATTTGCTAGGAATTTTAAACTCGTGAAGATCAACGCGAGTAATAATGTTTAATTAAATGAGATCATTTGCAAGGCTCCGTTCATGGACACTGACTTCATAGGATACTTTCACAGAGATTAGCTAGCTGATATTTCATATTTTGTTTGACCCCTCTGTGTAAAAACAAAGGTATGAGCACAGGAAGGGTCTCTCATCAAAGGTAAACTCTACGTAGTTCTAACAGGCGAGACAGTTATCCTGCAAAAGTAAAAAGCCTACCTGCGAGCAAATGAAGACTAACAACAGTAGGGAACAACAACAATAGATTTATTGAATGTTCTTCATTGATAATTTTCTTCGTTCGAAGGAGGGGACAGGTTAAGAAATTGCATTTTAAGTATAGCATTTGGAATATTTGGGTCACAGTTGAGAAACTAATCAAAAATATGGTGATATATGGCTCATTTGGTTAGAAGCTGGCGGATTGATTGTAAGGCCGCGGGTTCAAATCCCACCTAGACTGAGGCTTTTAAGTATGCCAAAAAGTAATAGCCCCATGTCAGTAAATTTCCTGACAGTAAATTTAGCTCTTTCAAGACGAAATTCTGTCATGATGCTGTATTTAACAATGTCCTTAACAGCAATAAATAAATAAGATGATTAATTATGCATGTTTCCTCCTTTCTCACGCTAGTCGCTTTTAAGACTGTGTTCTAATGAACCTCAACGACTGTCTGATTAAGCAACAATTAATAGTAAGTTCCTTGACTTACCGTTTTGACGTCACATATTACCAGATGTGATGGGGGGCTTAGTACCTTCACCTGCACAAGATCCTTCACAAGCCCCCATGCGGGAGGATGAGCAAAGGGATACATGATGACCAAACCAGGAGTCACAACGAATGAGAGGACTGGGTTCCTAAGATTTCCAATTTGAAGCTCCCCGATGGTATCTAGTACAGTCGGCTCCCCTGCCCCATTCAGGCTTGAACATCCCAAAAGGGGCATGAGCGGCCGCAAAGAGGAGACTGCCCCGTCGATGGTCGTACGTTTACAGAGAAAACCATTTTCTCTGCCATGCAACACCGAGACTCTCTTCGACACTTACAGAACTGAATCGACCATGCAGATTACAGGGTATTTTGACGAGAAGTGATGTGAAATCTAGGGAAGCGTCCCAGGATTCGCCCCGTGACCTGGAAAGACTCCACGAAAAATCCATTGGTCAAAAATGTGAACTGACTGCGGGCCACGAGCGAAATCACCTGTGATGGGTTCGATTCTCTTGGCCGAACTACTTGACACATGGCCTTTTCGGGGGGGGGGGTTCTCGTGTTACCAGGCGCATGCTGGGTAGGTTAATTACATCCCCCGAATTTCCTGTCCCATCAATTTATCTCCATTATAATTTCACATCATCTCTCATCTGATGGTCGCTTTCAGGGTAGAAGAAGCGTCGGTGGGAGTCTCAGCGTCGCATGGCAGGATGATATGCTCATGGTAAGCATTTCCTCCTCCGGTGGGGCTGTCCGGTCTCCGTAGGCCATTTCCGCAACCCGGTGATTGGGATGCAAGTTGTATTATGGTGTCGGAAGTTTCCAACTGGTCAGTTGCAGAGACCCTGCCGTCTGCATTATCGTGTTTTTTTTTTATTTTTTTTTTTTATTTTTTGTAATTTTACGTCCTCCAACGTTAAGTCATATCGGGCGATGAATGGAATGGGTGAAATGATGCTCAAATGTGCCCAGGTCCATAGAGCTTAGAGTTACCCGACATTCGTCTTTCAGGATAAGGGAAAACCCCGGAAAAACCTTTTCCAGGTAACTCACCCCGACCGAGATTCGAACTCGGGAACTCTTCAACGTGAGGCAGACTCTCTACTACCACGCTACCGTGGCGATTATCGTGGTTACTTCGGACGGCCGCCCTCTGTTTCTTTGCGCCTTATCCTTACTCCTAAGGGTGCCCCACTAAGACTGAGATAAAGTTTGGACCTCCGTGCCGAATCCTCTCTGTAGCATGGACCATTCCAGTCCAGGCTTTCCCTCTCCCGATGACTACCATTTTAGCGTCATGTTTTTAGACACAGTTGGCAAAGGCACATACGCAGACACATACAACTGGCATTTTCTAAACTGACGCTATATTCATGGGACTTTAAAACACGAAGAGAAATGCACGTGTGTGACATATTTCGAAACAAAAACCTTCTCAAGAAAAAACCCACTAACAAATGTGTAACAAGCACCCTGGAGAGATTGGTGCGGATTATCAGGTCACGTCATGCAGTAGGAGTGACAGGTAAATAAAATGAAACTTCACGTTGGGAATAACCGGGTGCTTCAAATGGGATTAGAAAATGAAAGTGTTAGAATGTAAAAGAAGCAAACACAGATCCATCTACCTTGGAACGTATGCATATTATACTTTGTGGCAGATGCAAATCTAAATTGCACATTGTACAGCTGTTGAGAAATAACACAACTGCACCTGGACGTTCTTATTTATAACAACTTAGTTAAGATCCCCAGAACTGAATCTGGAAAAGAAAATTCTTATAAGAGCACTTTTCTGTTATAAGTTGAACATGTAAAACTTTTTCTAATGCTTTCTTTTCCTTCTGTAGTTTATTGGCGAATATAAAAACTATTTTTATTGAAAATCCATTTTACTTTCTATTTTATAGAGATAAGCCGTCGCATATATAGCTGTACTATACACTTATTTATAGACACAAACGTAATAGCGATAACCAAAGTTTAAGAGCTGGATGGTATTATCCAATAATCCATACTTTTTCTATGCAGTCACAAGAAATAACTGAATATCAAAAGTATTTTAAAAGAATTACCACGAAATTTCAAGTAATTGATATCTTGGTTCTAACTAATGTAACAGAAATTGCATGGAATTACGGTTTTTTTTCAACAGTTATATTCCTTGTTTATTAAGTTCTCATAAGTAGTTTAATGTTAATCAACTGTAATAGATGATAAGCAATTCCTTTCGAATGACGTGAACTTCTCAGTTATTCCTAGGAAATTAAATATATACACTTCATTAATATGTGAATATCTTTATGATATGACATATGAATAAAAATAGTTGGATATATTGTTTAAAAAAACTGTCTGAGATAGATTGCTCAGATGTATATACATACATACATATACGCACCAAGACACAGCTTTCTCTCAAATACTTTTTTTATTTGAGTTTGATTTATGAGTCACTATGTTTACACTCAAACTTCACTTGTATATTTGAAACGTTTTCAAGATCATTTGATCTCATCCTCAGCTGTTTGGTGACTAAATGAAGCTTCCTCTTCTTCCACTACTACGGAGCTCCGATGACTCTGCCATCTGGTGTTAGGGGCACTAAGTTTTAATACTTCATTTAATGCCGGGATTTCAAAATTTATAACTTTATCACGGTTTTTGTTTATGAATATTTTTTCCCAAATATCCAATTCTATGGGTGTACTTAAAAATTTAACAGTTTAATGTTGTGGCCAATGTTGTGGTTTTCTGTCCAAAAATGGTGTGAAACTGCAGATTTTTCTGTTTGTTTCAACTTAATGTTCCTCTGGTGTAAGTTGAAACAAACAGAAAAATCTGCAGTTTCACACCATTTTTGGACAGAAAACCACAACATTGGCCACAACATTAAACTGTTAAAATCTTTAAGTACACCCATAGAATTGGATATTTGGGAAAAATATTCATAAACAAAAACCATGATAAAGTTATAAATTTTGAAATCCCGGCATTAAATGAAGTATTAAAACTTAGTGTCCCTAACACCAGATGGCAGAGTGATCGGAGCTCCGTAGTAGTGGAAGAACAGGAAGGTTCATTTAGTCACCAAACAGCTGAGGATGAGAGAGAATGATCTTGAAAACGTTTCAATTATACAACAAGTAATTGAAGTTTGAGTGTAAACATAGTGACTCATAAATCAAACTCAAATATGAAGAATACTTCACTCTTAATAATGCTTCTGCTTTTAATATTTACTTTTTTTCCTTTGGTGAATTTTAAAACATGAGTTTTCTGTAAAAGCTTGATATCAAATTTTAGATAGAATGTAACACTTTGTCAACTTGCTATGTAAGGTAAACCGGAGGAAGATGACGTACTTAACGGTTATGTCCTTTTATCATGGAAATGGGAATGGAGAAAAGCATAAAATGTATCTCAAGATATTTCTTGTATATATAATTGTTACTGGGAGAAAAAGTAATCAGTTTCCATAAATGTGAGGAGATAATAAGGTACAATTACGCTAATTGCAACAAAACTTACGTCTTACCACATTATTAGGGGAAGATGGGAGTTAACAGGGCGAAGATGGAACAGCATGGAGGAAGATGCAACAGCACGAAGTTTGAAATTAAAAAAATAAAGTAAATTAAGCATTTGTATGACAACATATAAGACACTTTATAAAATGTAAATTTAATGCATCTTAGATACGTGATACAATGACGAAAAGAGAGAAGCAAACTGCAGTCCTGTAACTCTCCGGCCAGTTTTTGAATGAATCCAAGTATTCAAAGTTTGCTCCCAAAATGCTTTTAATGTTTTGAAGTATGATCGGTCAGGCCGTCATGAACGGTCATATGTAACTTATCAGTATTCTTTAAGAACTTTCAACTGTCCCAAATGCCTGGGGGCAGATGCAAGTGAAATTTAGTTTTAGTGTACATTGCCAGCCATTTTGTTCCGAGCTACCATGTGCTCACAAAGACGGTCATGGCAAAATACCACGGTTAGGTGAAGCTCTATGCATTACATCAAGTGCTAGACCTTACGTATGTGCAACGAAATATTACATAGCTTGTACTTACCAAGTTTACAGATACTGGATGAAGCAGGATAAAAAACGGAACACAACAGCACACTTCCAACTGTATGCCCCTATTCTAGGCTGTGGTAAAGTGTTGCTATCTAGTCGCAGAACAAAATATTACGAAACTTCTTGTCTTTCCCCAACTTCCATCTTACCCTAACTTACCTTATACGTAGTAGAGAAAGTAATAAAGTCTCCTTCACGTTATTCAAAATGATTCTTGCATCTGTGTGGATCATAGGGAGCAAGGTGGGTCATTTTTTTAAGTACAAGACACTGGTGTATTGATTTTTAAGATGGCAGAATCTAACGTACTTTATTAACAGTAATAAATCCGTGATGTAATAAATAATTGGTTAAAAGGCTTACTTAAGTAAGAACAAGTGCACTTATGTACTAAACTTCAATTTCCCCCTTTTCTTTTTAGTTTTGAAATCAAGCAAACCGGTAAAATGCATATGGTATAGGTCTAAATGCTACTAATCCTAATGTCCTTCACATTCCATCATTGAAATGTCCCAAAGCAAAAATGCATCTGAGCAGAGTGTACAAACACAACGTGAAAGTTAAAAGTATATTATCACAGAATAATTCTGCTTCATGATGCTATTTTTGTTTTCTTTCTACCGAACTTTCAGCATACAGTCATTGAAGGCAGATAAACATAAAGGCATTTATAGTACCGTTTTGAATTTAAGGTTCTAATAAATTACTAAACTATTGTACTTTATAAAATTAATGTTTAAAAGTTACAGTGACTGTAATAATTAAATGTTAATATCAAACAGCTGCTTATTTACTTCTTCGAAGAAGTAGGTAAACCTTTAAGAAGAAGGAAGTATATAAATGTATAAAATTAAATGCACATTTTCAACCGTCTGTGCTTTGAATATTCTATAAGGCACAAGAAAACTGAATAAATGTTTACTACATTTATTGCATGTGCAAAGTAAGGATTATACTACACTCTGATATTTTATACTAAGACTACCCTGTAAATAAATTTGTGATACCCTCTGATCCCCCCCCCCTTCCATAAAAGAAAAATATTCTTAGAACACGACATATTTATGTGCGCATGCCGCGTGCACTCCTCTTCCTGTGAACAATATAATTCAAATTTGGTATTTAGGTTTGTCTTACAAGAATGAAACATTAAGATTTAAGCTAATATATAACAAATAAGGAAATAAACCATTTGATCAAAACTGAATATCACAATTTTGATTAAATTACCGTAAGGTTGAGAAACTTAAGTATAAAATAAATATCTGAATTTTTGGGAAAGTCCTTGAAGTCTTCCTTATTCCAAATGACTTCTGCATAACTAGTAAATGTATTTAAGATGATGGGGCTGCTATATTATAAGATGCTTTTTTTCTTACAAATTTGTATTGCAACCCGTGTTTCCCCTTTAGGTGGATCACGCGAATATGTGATATTAAGAAATAGTGTTTATTGACGAAGCAAAGGACGTTCTTGAGGAAGCAGGTCATCTCTTTTCGTGTTGATGTGGAGCTTCAGAATCAGTGACAGAAGAGTTGACTTGAGTACAACTGGTCTTTACCTTACGAACCCAGAGCACGTTTTGTGCACCAGTCTATCTCTACTACCCAAGTTAATATACTTATTTTAAAAAATTGTTAAAGTAATATGTAGACAAAATATTACCACAGAAAAATTTAGATTTGAATAGAACATACATTTTATATAAAATCATTTTTATAAAGGTAACCTTTTAGAGATATACCCGGTTATTGGTTTTAGTTTTCCAAAAGTCAAATTTGTCTGAAATGGCAAGTCGTTATTCGTTTTGTATCTCATTATTGTTCGTACAAAGAGAATTGAATTACCAAGCTTACAATGCATACAGTGTTGTTAAACAGGCTACCTATTCGAAAGTTAAATGTAGTTTTCCTGATCAAAATGCATCTTGTCTTATCTAACGTTTTGTTGAGCGTATTATATGGGTATTTGATTCGCTTGTTATATGCGGCATAATTCTTAGTATCCAAATAGAACATGCCGTGCTAATTCGAGCAAATGATAGATGGAGTTATATCTGCAAGCTGTAGTCAGAAGTCTAGTGATGTATCTTCAGTGTTCTATGCCAGTGTGGTATTACACTAGTCAGACAGGTCTCCAGGGTCCTATAACCAATCCTATGTCCGGATAAAATGATGGGCTCCCGAATGTGATTAATTCCTGTTCATACTCTGACTTCTGCTTCACTAATGCTCACTATATTTCACTGAAAATGTAGTCATTTAATGATGATTCATGTCGTGCTATATATGAAACACGCTATATTTCCATCTTAGCTCACAGCACTACCGATTACTAAGTGATGCACTCTGCATTGGATGTGGCTTACTCACGTCATTTTGCAACAGGAGTGAGTCTTCAAGTTTAAACTGAAAATATAGCCCTATACTTGAGGCCAAATGAAGTCAAAACACTAAATATGATCTGCTGAACTTACGTGACTTTCACTACTCATTCTTTTACAACTATTGCTTCAAATCTTTGTTCTTTTAACTTGTTCATATTAATCAAGATATACATTTGCCAAAATTGTTTTATTTATTATCTCGTTGGAAATGGGAATATGGGACTTCTATAAGCTTAACGATGTTAAAATGTTTTAAGAGCTTGTCACTATAGAAGGGTTTTGGAATCCCTTCAGCTTGGAATAAAAAAGAAAAAAAAAAAAAAAGGAAAACGCCTTACCATTTCGAAAGATCAGAATTATTGTCATGAAAATGGGTTTAAGGATTGCTTTTGGGATATGCAATAATATAGTTTTTTTAGTCTATTTTCATACATACTTTCTGAAAATGATGCTTAAATTGGCATATCACATCACAATTTTCAGATATTTCATATATATAATAGAAAAGCTGTTCGCGTACTAGCCTGTGATACGCGTATCATAGGCTGCTGACCCTTGTCTTACACCATTACTTACGCAAGCGCTTACAAAATGTAAAAATGAAAACATGCTGTACAATTAAAAGGCCTCTACTTTGAAGGACCTTGACGTTCAACAAGATCATTACAAATTATAGAAATTTTGTAGAACAAGTTGACTTGAATAATTTGATATGTGACTCAAATTTGTCATAAGAAAAATCTGAACTTCTAGGTTCCAGGCTGCAACAATGGAAATTACTTGCACCTAGTACAAAAAATTACGTAGGTACGAAAAAGACATCAGAAAATTGGAAAATATTTTCAATGGAAAGGAATATTTGTTTCTGTATGTATATATCAAAGGTTTAATGAATGGAATAGGCAATGAGAATAATCCAGATGACTGGCGTTGGTTTAGATTCATCAATGTCCAGCTTAAAGTCTGTGTTACTTACGAAGTTCAATCTGTCTCTGCTTTCTATTCTCAAGGCTTAAAGCAATTTATAAAAGTATGGCCCAGATAATAAGTGTTTTAAAATATGAGGTTCATTGCTAGAAATTATGTAGTGAACTTAAGGTGAGACGCCCTATCTCGACTATGTTAATTGATGACCTGTTTTTTTCTGAAACTATTAACAGCACATACATGAACATTTTGTAACACATTATGTGGTCCTTAGAGAAGCTACGATCTTCAATGCAGCTTGTATTTCCAGTTTCTAGCAATTTATACGTATTTTTTTTCTGTTTCGTTATTTTGTCTTGATTTTTTAGCATTAAAACACCATTACATGGAGCTTATTAATTAAATTACTCTGTTTGTAGATTCACAGCATTTCTAAAGCTACTTTTATAATCTGTAAAAGTTATCTGCAGATACCTTCAATAGTTTCTGAGAAAATGAGGCAAATGTTCTAGAAAACTTAATTTTGAGAAAAACAGCCTTAAAGTTTCCAATGGGAACTATAGCTTACAATTTACACTGGAAGTTGACAAAAACATCTTTATTATTTACATTTAGTAGCACAGCTTCTCTGACAGTAGCTCTTATGGAATTTTCTGCAACATTTTGCAGGCTATTTCCTAATAGGGTTCTATACGTTAAACCTTGCAGGGGGATTTGGTAAGTTCATAACCAAACACAATATTTTGCCAGCTCCAAGTCCCTTTCAAATGAATCTTAACCCACAAACAAGTCTCACATTGTTTTCATAGGTCACTATTAACACACTGTTGTACAGGCATCCACTTTTCAATTTATTCCCTATACCAGTTCTTGCACTCAATTCTTCTTTTAACCTAACCTCACCACTACATATTCTGTATGACACAGTTTCTTCTAGCACTCGTCTTAAAATACTGTCCTCCACAGGTGAGTAAGTCTCCGAGGTCTGAGACGCAGGGGGGTTAGCCAAGGTTTCCACACCCTCCCTGGACAGGTTTATGACACCCCATGTCAGTACAGTTACAGACCATTCAAAAACATTCTGACAGCTTCTACTTTTGTGAATGAATCTTCTGGGTTTTAGGATATAGAGTGAATAGGGTGCATGTTTTTTTAACGATTCTGGTCCTTGTGCAGCAGGCGTTCTCTCCCACACACATTCGCTGTTCTTGTCCCTCTATGTAAGACAGCGCATACCTTACAGGGGCCTTCTTTGCGTTGCTGGACAGTACCTAAATCTATCACAGTATTAGATTGAATACAGTCTTCAGCACAGTTTATATTTACATTAATATTTACATTTGTTTGTAACTTCCTTTACGAAGCACTTGGAGGAGTTGCACATGGTCGACTGCCACATGGTTGGGTATCATTTTAATTGATTTCTACAGAAAAGGGTACTGTCCTGTAGAATCTATTGCCCTTGTCCTTCCGTTTCTGAGAAAACCTTATGGTTTTGTCATTTAACTTTCAGTTAAATAAATACTAAAGGCACAGTTGCTTACAAAAAAAAACTTGACCCAAAGCCACAGAATAACAAAACTAAGGAATCATTACTTCTAAAGATGATAGAATAAAGAAGATGATATCTATGCCAATATACGCAACAAAAATTACTCTAAAAGCAAACTCTTTCTCGGGCTCCTAGATGAAACAGTTCTGGACTTATTCCAAATTTTGTGAATATATGTACAGTAAGCTAATAAATTGACAGCTATCAGTATATCCTTAAACTTCGTTTAAGTAGACTTTTAAATGTAGTACATGACTATGTTCTATACCCAAATGTGCAGAAAAGTGCGAACTATTTAACCACGCAAAAAACAAGAAAATGAATTGTTTTCCAATTTTGGCGTACCGTCTCACCTTAAAGTAACTGGTCTGCTGCTTAGATTACAAGGGGGATTCACAAAATATTGTTATTTTTCGTATTTGTGGCAAAGACGTGATACGCATAAAAATTGTGTTATAACAGTGAGGTAAGCGGCAGAATATGTCCAGAGTAGAGTAACATACGAATAAAACAAATACCAATGGTTCAAGTCTGATAGATTATTCTTCCCCGCTTACATATACAACGCGGGCTGTTGAAGAATCTATAGGCATTCAAGAAGGATGGCAGTGGACTTGCATATTTGCAAGGCAGGTTTCCACAGTTAACTCACGCCAAATTGAAGGAAGCGATTTTTGTTGGACCTCAAATCTGAAAACTTGTGAGGACGAAATGTTTGAAAAAACGTCAAAAACGGTGGAACTAACAGTTTGGGAATAATTTACAGGGGTTTTGCGTAGTCTTCATGGAAACACAAAGGAAAAGAACTATACAACTTTGTTCTTTCAAATGTATTTGAAAATTCACTTCCTCCATTTATATTTAGATATTCTTCAGAAATTCTGGGTGAAGTTAACCATGAACAAAAGAACGGTTTGATGAGGGCATTTCTGTTATGTAGAAGAGGTACTGAAGTCGAAAGGACGCAGCAATTACAGGGAATTCTTGTTCGTTTCTTATGAGGGAAAGCCGACAGCAGTACACGGGGCAATGAAATGCTACCAAGCACTTTTAAACATAGTTACAGGTGTAATTTTTACGTCCTTCAACTTTAAGTAATATCGGACGACGAATAAAATGGGTGAAGTGAGGCTCAAATTAGCCCGGGGTCCATGGAGCTTAGAGTTACTTGACATTCGTCTTTCAGGATAAGGGAAAACCCCGGAAAATCCCTTATCCAGGTAACTCACCCTGACCCAGATTCGAACTCGGGACCTCTTGAACGTTAGGCAGACATCACTCTACCGAGGTGGACATAGTTTCCTTGGATGACCGGATCAAGTATTTCGCACTTCAAAACAAATAACAAAGAAATATCTCGAAAATTATATTATTTACGAAAATATTTATTATACTAAGTTATGCGTCTAATGATTTCTATTTTATGGTGCAACAAAAGCTTTTCTACTTTTTGCTGTTTTTCTGTCAGTTATGCAAAGGTCGTTCAGAACGAAGAAGGATCCAGATCATTTCCAGAACATTAAAGATATAGTTTTATATGTCATTGAAATAGCTTGTACATATGTGGCGAGAAGTGACTTTCAAATCGAGGGAAGCTAAAATAAGGAAGAATAATCACTCAAAGAACTTAGCCTACTGTTTAATGTTCTATTTTACAGGCATCCGTAGGCCTTTCTTGCATTGCAAGACTGGTCACAGTACAAGCAGATAAATTCTTCGCAACTCCACTAAGACTTTCCAATTTTTCCAAGAGCTGGCCCACACCAGGTGAACTTTAGTCTAACATGGAAAAGGTATGCAATATACACATTTTTATTAATAACTTAGGGCTTTACAAAAATTTCCTATTTTTCACTATAAATACCAATATGCGAAAAAGACAACTCTAATGCTATATTTAAGTTGTATTTGAAAGTGCCATTGTAAAAAATAAAACTTTCCTTCCCAAACTTTAGGGAGTTCACGTGACAAAATCTGACTTTGCTCCCTAACAATCGAAGAGTTGCAATTGCCTCTGAAAACCGATAAAGCTCGATATCCAAGTTTACGAATGCGTAACTACAAAAATATTCAGTATTGAATGAGCTCGTGGAACTGTATCTGTAATCCAAGCAGCTGTAAAATTGTCCACAGCAGCGGGGATGCACGCGAATAGATTTTGAATATGTATCCGGAGCAAATAATATATTGTTTGCCACGGACTTCCTTGTTTTTGCTCTTTTTCTCCCGAAGTTCTTGGGGAAGTGGGGCTTACAGCACTTCACTGCACTCTTTGCCACTGGGTATTATAATAAGAATCATTTTAGTCATTTTTGAGATATTGTGAATTTTCTCAATTTGTTTGCGAATGTTTTTGGTTAGCTTTGAGCGGAGGTTTTCTCAAAACCTTCGTGTTGCATCGTTGGAAAATAAACTAAAGTACAAAATTTGATATTTAACAGACTTTTCCGTTTTAAATAATGCTGTTCAGGGACTCACACACACTCTCTCTCTCCCACACATGCGTAGACCTGTTTTCTAAAATTCCTAAGAGTTAGGGAGCGCCAAAGCGTGCTTTCCATGGAAACCTCTACATCGAACTTTTGAGAGCCGTGGAATATATAGTAGAAAAAAGTAACAATTTCGAAATACAATGGCAAAGTACTTGCTTACCAACATCGAAAAGCTACATCATATGAACCTGCTACCTCCGGTAGACAAAGGGCTCTGCTTGGGCTGCGCAGGGACTGCACAATTTCCCAGTGAACAGAATGAAACCGTCCAGGTGTGGTCTAAGTGATGTGTGAATTAGCATTGCCAGGAAGCATAACCATATATGCATAGCTTGATACTTGTGACAGATGTTGGCTTTCATAGTGTTTGTTACTTCCAGATGCTGGGAGCAGGATAATGAAGGACAGGTTTAGATACCCACAAAATATTTGTCGGTATAATAAACACTCGAAGCGACTGTGCTTTCTAGTGATACTAAATATTATACCTTTTGAAAAACAGGATGAGATTTCAGACATGCATCAGGTTGTACTCACGTCTTTTCTTTACACTTGCACAAACTATTTTTTACAAGCTTTCCTCCTACTTCATGTTAATCTAGATAGACATTTTCTTAGAAATAGTTTCCTTGTAGGCCAATATCAATATGTGAATACAAGAAGCTTAAGCTATAGTAAAACTTTTCAAGAACTACTCGCTGTGTGATGACTTTGAAATTTTGTTTCCTGTGCAAAACCAAGACGAAAAAGGGAACGACTTCCCATTTCAGAAAAACTATTATAAAATTTAACCCAATAACAAAAATAATCTCGGAAATGGTCTACTTGTTCCATTTAAATTGTGTACTTTAATGAGGTATAGTTCCGATCCAGTTTACCAATAATGCAAAAGTGATTCCGATAAAAAGACTTTAGAGAACATTCCTAGAAAGTTCAAGATATAAGTCTCACGTATTGTGGTGGTGGTAGAGTGTCTGCCTCTCGTTCAAGAGGTCCCGAGTTCGAATCTCGGTCAGGGAGAGTTACCTGGATAAGATTTCTCCGGGGTTTTCCCTTATCCTGAAAGACGAATGTCGGGTAATTCTAAGCTCTATGGAGGCTCAATTGAGCATCATTTCACCCATTCCATTCATCTTCCGATATGACTTAACGTTGGAGGAAGTAGAAATTACTACAAAAAGGCACCTATTATGAGAATATTTTAAACAATATTTCATCTAAATCTTCAGAGCCATATTTTTGAAGATTCAGTTCTATATACAGGTTCATATAAAGGATAAACGGCTTTAGGGTGATTTCTTTTAGTTCTCTGATGAAAGCCGATGAACGTAATATCAAGTTTGATATTCAACTGACTCTTAGATGTTTAGTCATGTTTAGACAGCAGAGGTATATTTTCACTAAAAACGCTCTTAGTGCATTCATGGAACCCCAAAACATGTATTTTCGCTACTAAAGCTTTGGGTGGAATGCAATACTTCGTCTAGAAGAGAAAGTTAAAAATTGAGGCAAAGGAAAATGCACTTGTGTGTGTGTCATATCTTGCTTTAAACATTGTTTTCAAATGAATATATTTAGGACGAAGATTACCTTTGAAAAGTATGAATTTCACAGCGATAGAAATAGCAACTACATCCTGTTTCAAGAAATATCTTAACTGTCAACTGTCTAGCCATCTGCAATTGTCTGTTGCCGTGGATTAGGTAGTGTACTATATGAAATAATTTCTTATTTAACATTACACACTATCAACCATAAAGAAATTGGGAATTGGTTTGAAATGTTTTTTGACCATATTTTGTCCATTTAGAACCTCCTGCAACCATCTGTTGATGCTATAGTAGCAGCCATCCTGTCAGGAAGACTCTCCACTAGTTTGTGTAAGGTTTCATAGGGATGCGCCGCCATTCTTCATGCAACATGTCAGTCAGTTGGCCACAGGAATTTGGCCACATCTTCCGAGACCTCACTTGCTGCTCCAATTCGTCCCAAAGGTGCTTAATGGGACTGAGGTTAGGACTCTGTCCAAATGTTGAACATTATTGTCTGCTGAGGCGGTTCTGCTCGTTTGGAACCTGGTTGAGCCCTCCCAGCACTGAACACCTCATAAAGTAGGAAAGGTGATGTGTAAGGGTTACGGATGTAAGAGGTTTACTGGACAGGTCGGATTCACTCTTCTTTGGTCCAGGGTGTGAGATACGTCCTGACTGGATGTGGTGTGATTAGCGAAGAGAACACCTCGACTGTTCCATGATCGATTTACTCACAATTGCAATCAGGTATCTCACTCGCCAGCTGGAAAGTTGCTGTTTGCAGACTCATGTGATGTGTTTGGCGGTAACGACAGAGTTCTTTATGCCAGTTGTGTATTCGGTGTATTCTTACCGCACTTGTATATTTAATGTGACTTCACTACACCCCGACCGAGATAGAGTGTGTCAGCTGTCAAAATCACGGATCCACTATCTCCTGGATTTCCCCCTTATGGTTACATTTTGAATTTTTGTGTGAACCACGTGTGTAAGTTCTTAACTGTAATTGGTTGGTTTCCATTTCTAGTTTAAACCTTTGTACGAATTTTATATGTGCGCATGACCGAACGTTAATAGAAAGTTTCCCACAGCGTCCACTTACTTAATTCCGAAGCACCTAAGATGCAAAAGTTTAGGAATTCGGATAATCTAGAACTTCATTGTATGGATCGCGTACGTATTGGCGCGAAAGAAAGTACGGGGCGACAGACCGACCCTCCACATGGTTCGCAGTTATTGTTCCTATGGTTGGGCTTTGTTATGAAGAAAGCCAACCGACCTGTGTTCTCAACCTTGAGGGGCCTCATATTTTTGTTTCTCCGTTCATCTACATTTCTAGTCCATCAAACACTTCTTATTTTATATATGCCCTATCTACTACAATGTGTTTTGCTGTAAAAGCTGTGTATTTCCTTTCGATGCCAAATAATCAGTAAAGAATATCCATGCTAACCTAATATTATTTTGATATAACATATATTAAGTAACTTTATGTTTATTGCCAAGGGGGAACCGTTACAATGTATACCCCTGCACAGCTGCTTAAACATGGCACCTAGCGTTGTCACCTTGGAAGTAACAAGGGTCCATTCCATAAAAGCGCCACAGTGTATGGGGCATTTCGTTATCCAGAATTTTACAGTATGCCTCTTTTTAAAATTTATTACTTGGCTGATCAACAGTATTGTCGCTATGCCAGTCATTAACATATTACATAAGTACCATATACGAATTAACAACCTGAGGAATTACTGTCTAACATATACAATAGGTAGTAAATATATAATATTAACAAATAGGTAACAATTAAGAACGCTTTTAAATGAAAGACATAGAATATAAGGTATATAACAGGATATCTAACACATATAATAAAGTTAAATACGATGGATATCAATTGAAAAGAGAGGTTAGATATGTGAGGTTAGGTTATGATCAGTGTTGTTATGAAAAAAAATAGTGAATATAGTTTGAATTAGTGAGAAAAGTTGCTATCTTTACTCAGTGAGCAGGATGTCTTGAGGCAGTTTTCTTTTCGATCTGGTCCTTTCTAAGTTTCTCCGTCCAATGTGATAGGTTACAGCACCTGGTACTTCGGATAATCTAACGAAGAATGTCTTTGATAGCAATTAGAAGTACTGATGTGCGGGAAGATTACTAAGTTCCTTATACAGATGATCATTTCTAATGAACCATGGAGCCTTTTTAATATGGCGGAGAAATTTGTTTCTTATAACCTAAAGTCGAAGAATGAGGGTTTTACTGTCTACACCCAATACAGGAGCAGCGTAAGGAATTATGGGGTGTATAAGAAATTTGTAAATAAATATTGAACACTCTAGGCCAAGCTGTGATTCCTTCTGTAGCAATGGATGGTATGCCTCAGAGTTTAATGTGTCAAAAACTACCACCAGTGGTACCCCACTTTAGTAGGAGGAATATCCACACATCATCACTGCATCAGCACCAAATGTCCTGACGGGCGCTATACTCTCTGGCAAAAGCCTTTCCCCAAGTAGTCCTACACCCATACACGTTCATCGGACCGAACTAACGTGGAAACTAGACTCGTCATTCCATAGAACCGATTTCCACTGCTTCAGTGTCCAGATGTGATGGTTCAAACACCACTTGAGTCTCTAAGGTTTATTCATCTTTGTGATATGCAGCGTTTGCTCTTCCGTATTATCCGAGTTGGTGGGTCTCTGTTCACAAATTCCAATGGAAACAGACACGTTTGTCGCTGTTTAAAACTCCTGTCTGATGGCAGCCATCGACTGTGTCCTATTCTTTACAATTTCACGGTTTAGAGATCTGTATTTCGGTTGGTCAGAATTGTGACCATTGTGACAATATTCATTGACCTTGCACTTACGTAGGACGAATTGTACTGCTGATTTGGGCCTGTTTATCTTATCTTTATATGGTCCTGCTAGAAAGCCCACTGAGGTGGCAGCCCACAATTATGTCCTTATCAAAATCTGATAGCTTTGCACCACGCAGCATTTTGTTCTCAGTTTGTGTTCTTGCTCATTGCACACTGCCCACCGCCTAGCAACAGATAGAGACCACAACAGTCAAATTAAGTGCTGAATGAACTGCAAATTGTTATATTTAAGGAGAAATATCAAATTTAGATTTTAATAAAGTTCTGAATAAAGTACATTGTGTGTGTTTCTCTCGTATCAGGGTAACAAGCTCGCCTCTTTTTCTATAGTCAGCTGGCTTCCTTTGGAAAGGAAATAAATCCCACTGCTGCAAGCGTGTGTTCCCACGTTCAAGAGATCCTCAATTTGAATCTCATTCAGCGTGAGATACCTGGATAAGTTTTTTTTTCCTTTTTTTTTTGCCTTCTTTTTTCAGGAATTTCCCTTATCGTGAAATATGAATATAGGGTAACTCTGGGCTCATATGAGCATGATTTCACGCATAGATCTCAGGTTTTACAGAGCTTAGAGTTGCCCAATATTCATTTTTCAGGATAAGAGAGACCCCTAGAACACCATACCCAGAATTTGGCGTACACACAGCTGGTGAAAGAACAATTTTATTTCCATTAATGGACCTAATAGTGGTAGGACCAAAAAGCCTGCTCTTAAAGTACTCACATGTTGTAAGTCGCCGTTAAGGAGCTGTCTCAGGCGTATATGAGAATTTCTTAGTGGTTTACCGGGATAAGAGTCAGCTGGAGAATTAATGTCATACTGGCACGTTGGCCAGGTAGCTCAATGGTTAGTGCAACCGGATGGAGACCGGTAGATCCATGTTCAAATCCCGGCTATCTCATTGAATTTTTCAGTCAGCCTCAAACTATCTAGTAAATATTTTATTTATTAATGACCTGTCAATTGCCAGGACCTTATCAGCGTCTCCGGTATGCCAGAATTTCATCTCACAGTTCTTTTACATGGCAGTAAATCTATTGAAATGGAGCTGTCGGTTTTGGTACAGTTAAAAACCATCGGTATGGACCAAGTTTGAACTCTAACACCAATTTATGCAGATAACCCATCGTGATCGAGATTCGAACTCAGGGCGTCTTGAATGTGAGGTACACTGGTACCACCGCGCTGCAGAGACTGGAACATATTCTTTTCCGTTTATACCTGATACTTAAAATTAATTTCTACAATTATTTTTGGAACCTCTTTTCTATTTAATTCCTAATATTGGATTAATAAAATAACTAAAATGGCGTCCTGTTCTTTTCTTTTTAACAACATGAACCACAATTTCTATAAATTAAATAGTAAACAAAACTTTGCATGAAGCCGTGAACATATATATCTGTCTGACAAAAGGTCCTGACAAAGTAAATCATTGGTCTGCATTGCCCAAACAGTGGAAGGAGGAAGCAAGGGCAGCGCAGCAGAATTCATCTTGGAGGGAAAGGATTTACTAAGACACTGTGTTTTACTCCGTGGCCCAACAATCCAGGGTTACCTTACGACCGCTGCATAGTCTGTCTCTGTCAATACATGGCATTATGGCTAGACTGTACTAATAAGACTGCATACGGTCTTCAAGGAATTCACGAAGTTAGTGCACTTTGTATCATATAGAAGGAAAATCCGCGAGCTGCTATCGGGAAGACCTTGATACGGTCGATATCTCGTACTGACGATAATCATTGTCATGGAAGTATGTCTGATACCTCCCGTAGGGGAGGGGATCCGTCCCTTTCAGCTGCCGAGGTGCGGGCCTTGCGGACCCTTAGCACTCGTGGTACATCTGACGTTACTAGAGGAACCTCGGGCCGAACATTCGAGCCCTTCCCTGAATGGGAGTTGTTCGGATTGGGTTGGACTCGATATGGCAGTGTGTGCCTGACACCCACGGGGAATTGTGCACCTCAGGCCAGGCTACGGCCACCCGGAGGGGTAGAGGATTGCCTCATAACTCCCGGGTACCAGCCTGCAGAGCTAGAAGAAGGTATGCTAGTTCACCAAGCGGCCCCACCGAGGTTTTCGGTCGTCTTCCCTGCGGGGTTGACGAACGTAAGTGGCGTATCCACTTCCATCTGTCTTGACCCTGTAGTCGATGGGGTGGGGGGGTTTTTAGACTCAAGATATTGCAACAAGGAAATAACCCGGGAGTTCTTCATTGCTCCCGGGTAGGAGGCCCGGGTTGGAGGCCCGGGTCCTTGGTCCTACGGCTCCAGGACTATTGGGAGTAGAGCCTCTGGCGTTAAAAGAATGTCTGATACCACGAGGTAAATCATTCATACATTTTTTTTCGATACGTTTAAGCTTTTAAGTGTTGGATTATTGAAGATGTTACGTTTTAATTTAGCTAGATTAAGAATGAAAGGAGTCGACAGTTTCGCTTTCGATTCCAAAGAATTCGCTTATAGTTTTAGATAAAGCTTGATTTCGTTTTCTGTGAGCGGATGAATGCAACATCCGTATACCTACCTACTCTTGTGGCTAAAGGAAAAGATGCAAAATAATGAGTGGAATATAGGTAGTTGTGTAATATCAAACTCTAAAATTAATAAAAAAAGCTGATTTTGATGAGTCACTAAGTTAGCTTGTGCAATACTCTGCCTCGGTTGTCTGGACTAGACTACTCTACGGAAGGGATTTCGCACGGAGGTACAACTTGGTCTGTGGTACCTATACCTCAAGTAGGACAACCCCAGAACTAAGGCTGAGATGAGAGGAGGCACAGAGCGGCCAAACTTAGGAGTCACGACAATGCAAACGACAAGGTCCCGACTATTTACTAGTTGCATGCCAGCACAACCGGAACCACAGCCGCCGTGGTCCGGCAACTACCCACCAGCTCGATCCGCAGACCGCAAACCGTTCTGCCGAAAGAGGAAGTGTTTATCTGGAGCGTTTCATCTGACCATGCACCGCTAATACACCCGGCGACTCTTCTTAACTGAAACCGACCATCAGATGAGAGATTATGTGAAATGATAATGGAGATGAATTGGAGAGACAGACAATTCGGGGCATGTAATTAACCTGCTCAGCATAACCTCCAAAGGAACATGGGTCAGGTAGGTCGGTTACGGGAATCGAATTCCTGAATACGGACCTACACGAATGCCAACCTTAGTTTGCCTTGGTAACATATTCTCCGCCATTACATTTACTTACTCAGTAGCAAAATCTGTGAATCCAAAAGATTGCGGCATACCCGCATGTCAGATTTCAATTGGTTGGTGTTTACTTTTGATTTGGGTTCTAATTGGAGCTATGAGATCTCTTATCCTCAGGTGAATGGTTGTAGGAAATGGATTTGTTGATTGTTGGCTGCTCAGTTGCCTCAATAATACACTGGTTCGTTGCAAAAATGATTTAATTTCATTCTCACTAAGTTCGTTGATTCAGATTGATTTGTAGCGGTGACCACCTGTTACTAAACCTCCTAACAGAATTCTCTTACTTCTTTATACGGCGAATACTTTGCTATTATAAAATTCTTCTGCTGCCTCTCTTACGCTGGTTGCGTTATTCTTGACTTCCCTACATTTCGGACTTAGAAATCTTTGCTACTTCTTCTTCACGCGCACTAACACATCCTTCCCCTCGTAGTATGACTGTTGAAGTGATTTTCTCTTACGCTGGTTGCGTTATTCTTGACTTCCCTACATTTCGGACTTAAAAATCTTTGCTACTTCTTCTTCACGCGCACTAACACATCTTTCCCCTCGTAGCATGACTGTTGAAGTGATTTTCTCTTACGCTGGTTGCGTTATTCTTGACTTCCCTACATTTCGGACTTAAAAATCTTTGCTACTTCTTCTTCACGCGCACTAACACATCTTTCCCCTCGTAGCATGACTGTTGAAGTGATTTTCTCTTACGCTGGTTGCGTTATTCTTGACTTCCCTACATTTCGGACTTAAAAATCTTTGCTACATCTTCTTCACGCGCACTAACACATCTTTCCCCTCGTAGCATGACTGTTGAAGTAATTTTCTCTTGCGCTGGTTGCGTTATTCTTGACTTCCCTACATTTCGGACTTAAAAATCTTTGCTACTTCTTCTTCACGCGCACTAACACATCTTTCCCCTCGTAGCATGACTGTTGAAGTGATTTTTCGTCTAGTCTGCGATTCAGTTCGCACTTTATTCTGATCCCCACTCTGACTCTTATCACATGACCAAAATAACTCACCCTTCTCCCCATTTCTCAAATCTTACATTATTATTGGTTTCTCATTTTATTTCGATTTTTCTTTATTGGTTAGCAAAACTCATCGAACTCATTGACGTTACATCCCACCGTGAGTTGGGTCACGCCTACCCTGGGCTCTGTGTAACGGTATACATCGTTATCACCTCAGCAAAGTAAATCCTTTTAGGTCTTACGCTTGACCGCATCTTGAAAACCCTATTGTTCCTACACATTCTTGGTTATAGTTCTCAGACATTGAACCTTTCCTTAAACAAAGAGGCTAACGGTCACCTCTTCCTGTCTCCCCGACTTGTGTTCAGATTTTACAGAAATATTTTCTCTCCCTTACATGGGTTCTAGCATGTTAGTTGTCTTAAATTATATTCTTCCCATCTTATTCTTAATTAAACCGATATTTTAATCATTACTCTAATTTCATTCTAATTTCATATTAATATGACAATATTTTATATTAGTTTAGCAAAGCATTTTTATTAATTTATCTTCTTTTTTTAATTCTCGTGATTTCAATTAATTCGCCACCTCCTAATCGCTGTCTGATACTGCGGTTACATAATGCCCGTTTGACAAAAATGAAATGCACATTATTTAAATTTTGTCAAACCCCCGTCATGACATTTTCTCCTTATATATCTTATAATTTCTCATTCCCTACTTGAAACATTTTTCGGTGGTCACCATTCCGTCATCTTCATCTGTGTGTTACTTTATACACATAGAGTGGTCAATATGGTACATCATATACATAGAATTATAGATATGATACATTACGTACATAGACAAGTACACTGTCGTACATGTGGTAATTACCCTATATACAAATAACATTCGTGATACCTCAACTATATATACACTTCACTGAATTATCCTTGTCTCACTTGACAAGGTACTTATTACATTCCTTAAGTACTACATTAATGTTACTATATTACAGTTTACAATATTACATTTTACATTCAATGATTTTTTTTAATATTATTATATTAACTTATTGGGACGTTTCTTTATCTTTCAGTCCTTCACCGTAAGAACATTCGTCCTCACATTATTATAGTTTGCGTAATGATGTCCAAATATGGTTACCTCTACCTGCACTCAGTTGTCTACCTGTAATCAGGTGTTTCATTTACCTGACAGTAAACATTGGCAGTTCATTGTCCTGTCTTTCCACTTCACTTTTCACTCTAAACTTTCTTTCACTTTGTCACGCCTAAGTCTGTGACCTTTACAATAACAATATAGCCTTTTGGCACATGAATACATCAGTACTTATACTATATTTACATTTCACAAATTATTTTTAAAGATCTTTCTAACATGTTCATTAGCTGTGGTTATTCTTATTACATTATCATTTTGTTTGTGCACAGGAATTTTGGAACTTGCAACTCCCACGCAGTGTTTGAATTTCAAACGAAAACTTTACCCGTACTAATTATATAACTTTTACTTGGTATTCTTTACATCTTCGTATATATAATTTCAATCACATTCACACCGGTGCTTCTTGGGTCTGCTCTGTACTGTTTACAACGTTTTTTTTTACGATATGGCCTTATTAGGGAGATGTTATATCTGCCTATCGGTTTACCATTTCTTGGGTGTATTAGAGCATACGCTCTGTCACCAAATATTTTCTCAATCCGGTATGGGCCTTTCCATAGCATATATAGCTTTTTAGTCTTCTTTCCTAACAAATCTGACTTGTCGAACGATTTCACTAGAACTAAGTCGCCGACCTTTGGTTCCCAATTCTTCTTATACCGCAGTTTCTTTGCGTTTCTTTTCTCTACTTTTTCCATTATTCTTTTAACAGCATTCTGGATCCGTTCTCGATCTGTCTCGGTCGTAACTGGTATACTTTCCGGAACACCCTCTATTATTGGTTCCTTTGTTAAATTCCTATGCAATTGGATAGGAGCATATCCTGTGGTTAAATTGACTGAATTATTGAATAAAAACTCAATATAGTTGATGTGGTCTATCCAAGTAGTCTGTTTCAATGAACAAATGACTCGGAGATGAACACCTAGGTCTTTCAGTACGCGCTCGCTTGGATTAGAGCACGGATGGTACGACGTTGTATTATAGATGCGAATTCCGGCATCCTGAATGGTGTGCACTTATATTTGAATGGGGGAACATCATGTATCTCGAATTCATACTCAAAATCACTATAGGTCCCAGTGTGTTCCGAAAATGCATTTCTATGTTTACATAAAATGTTATAAAAAATCTCCTTTTCATGGTCATTAAGTAGGTTCGAGTTTGCTACTGTTTCTCTTATTCTATAGGTCATGTTTACGTTATTTTCGACTACCTGGAAATCATATGGTAGGGTAATTATCTCCTGTTCACCTGCTTCTGCCTGCCCAAGTCCGTATGACATCATCTGTCAACCCTACTTCTGCCGCTACGTACACTTCCTTATCATAGTTTCCCATCTCTTCAACTTCTAATAGATTCATCTTAACTAGCTCCATCCCTCCTATTCGTATAAATTCTATAAAAAATGTTTCTCCATCTATTTCTTTTTCTTCATCTGTCAATCTTATCTCATTTTCTGCTTCCCTTGAGCTAAACGGAACTTTAACTATGACGTCTTTAATTTTGATTTCCAAGGCTTCCATTTGATAATTCAACTTAGCTTGAAGCGCATACAACACGTCATTACCCATAATAATGTCTACAGATAGCCTATTAATAACAAAACATACAAATTCTATTGTATCCTCCCCAATGGTGACTTTCAAAAGCATTTGTGTATTAATCTTTTGTTTGGCGCGACCTACCGCCAGAGTACAATATGCACTTTTCACGGGCAATGTTTGCAATTTCATTCCATTGGTTTTTTTAAGTGATAAAAGAATGCTTGACTTATAGCTGAAACTGAGGATCCTGAATCTATTGTAATGTGCCATTTTTCTTTGCAGCAATACGTGGAGCATCTCTCACTTCTTGCAATTCTGTTAAGTGATTGTTTATTTGAGTACCGTTTTCTATTTCTGTTTCTGTTTTATTTTGTACCACCCTACTCAGAGCTGTGTCCCTGTTCAAATTAAGAACTAGCGTGTTCATCCGGGTCCGATGCGGGACGTTTTCTATCGCACCCTGGAGTCGTTTCCTGTCTGCTGTTGTCGTATCTGGCCTTTCATCTACCTCGGGCGCCGCGTCCCTCGGTGTGGGTGGAGGAGAACGCACCCATTCTCTTGAGAGAAGTTTATTCCTCTGTCTTACTTCAGGTCTGTCTGTATTGTTCTCTCTACTAGCGTCACGTGGTTGATACTGTCTATTAGCTTCTGGTAGTCGGAACGTCGGTCTTGCATTCCCTCTTCGAAGAAATGGGGGGTGACCTCTATTTCCATTCCTAGTTACATGTACATATCTTATAGGGAAATTATATGAATTTGAATTTGGTGGTCCCTGTCTCCCTCTATTGTTGTTAGGGAATTCCCTCGGGACGTGGGCATCGTATCTTTGACGAGTAGCCATATGGTTTGTGTTAAAATTTCGGGGATTGTGTGCCCTTTCCCCGTCATGATTATTATTATTCCACGGTCTGTGTGGATTGCTCACTGGCATTCGATTCTCATGTCTATTTTGTGAATTTTGCGTCCCAACGCTTTGTAAAGCTGTTAATAATGTAATTGCCTCTCTCAATGTCTGAGGTCTTGCTACCACCATGTGATTTCTAATGTTCTCAGGAAGGTGGGGCGTGAGAAGAGAAATCAGTTCGGCTTCCTGTAATGGAGGTTGTAGATATTTACTCATTTGCGAATATCTCAGGAAATAATCAGTAGAAGACTCTCCATTATTACCTTGGTATCGGCCATTTGTTATCTGATTCCTTACTTGGTATTGGACATTGGCGTTCCAATACTTTTCTAGGATAGCTGTTTTGAACAACTCGTAGCTGCATCCTTCTCCCACAGTTACTCGTAGCCAATTAGGTTCGGCAGATTGTAACGCCCTTTGAACTATTATCATCTTATATTGCTCGGGTACACCTCTGATGACAAAATACTTTTCTAAGTCGGCCAAAAATTGTACTGCGTTGTCATTGCGACAATTAAATTTCGGGAGGGGCAATTCGCTTAGAAAATTCATGTGCACTGGTGGATACATATTTACGTTTTGCATATTTACTTCGCTATTATTGCTGTTTTGAGGAGAGACAGAAGGGGCGCTAACCTGTTCGTTCTGCCTCTCTCCATTGTGTGTATGTATAGAACAATTGGAACTCTCAGGTACCTGCCCTTGCTGTCCCAGCTGTAAGCCAGTTACAGTATCTCTGATTTGAGATATCTCGCTTACTGTTTCCCTCAACATTTGTGTATTTTCTGATTGAATATTTGTTACACGTGCTACCTTTTCTTTTAACTTCTCCATGTCAGCTGCTATACTATTGTTTACAGTGTCAAACCGGTCATTTATCTCTCGTACAAAAGTTACCTGTGTCGTGGTCAGTTCATCTAATCTTATTCTTTCCTTATTAATTTCCTCCCCTATTCTATTTTCTACTCCTGCAACGAGAGATTTGGTAGCTTCTAGGTCACTTCTTATAGTACCTACTTCTCGCTGCAGGGCCTCTTTTACAGTCTGGATTTCCCCTGTTATTCCTTGAATTTTGACAGTGATTCTAGCTTCTGTTTCTTTCCCTTGGCTTGTAATTTGACTTAATTTTTTGTCCATAGCTTTGCTCTGATCTAGTAATTTAGTCTCTAGTGATTTGTCCATAGCTTTTACTGTTTGGTTCTGTTCTATTAATTTAGCTTCTAGTGATTGGTTCTGTTCTACTAATTTAGCCTCTAGTGATTGGTTCTGTTCTACGAATTTAGCTTCTAGTGATTGACTCTGAATAGTCATTTGCGCCATGAGTTTCTGGAGCATCTCTTGTAGATTTTCCATTACCCCAGGATTGTCACTTCTCCTATTTACATTTAAGCTACATACACCATTTACACCCTCATCTACTGATCCTATAACACTGCTTTCCATTGTCTCTTCATTAACAACTTCTAACTCTTTCTCTGTCTCATTAACTATTTGTTCCCCAGAATTTTCCATTTTAAATTTATTCTGTACGATCTTCTTATTTCTCAAAAGCATTGAACTTCCCCTTTAAATTTTCTAATTTCCCTTCCAAAATACTTATTACTAAGACATTACATAGATATTGATCTCAATGAATGATATTACATTTACAAGAAAAATAAATTGAGTATGTGTAACTCACAGTTCTGTTGTACGGCTGTGGTGTTTATGTGATGTCCTTACCAATTTTTGTCGTGCTGCTCGTCGTCTAGTAGGCTCAGTTGATGTCGAAAGAACTTGAACTTCTCTCTTGGTTGGGGGAAAATTTTACTTGTTAGTTGTTTTTGCCGTCTTCTTCGTAGTCTCTGCTGTCCTCATCGTAGTTGTCGTCGTCGGTCTTCTCACTTCCCCTCGTAGTCGTCCTTCGTCGTCGTTCCTCTCACTTCTCCTCGTCGTTGTCGTCGTTACATTTCACCCATTTCCTACAATTCGAGGCCCTACGTTGGGCGCCATTATGCGGCATACCCGCATGTCAGATTTCAATTGGTTGGTGTTTACTTTTGATTTGGGTTCTAATTGGAGCTATGAGATCTCTTATCCTCAGGTGAATGGTTGTAGGAAATGGATTTGTTGTTTGTTGGCTGCTCAGTTGCCTCAATAATACACTGGTTCGTTGCAAAAATGATTTAATTTAAATCTCACTAAGTTCGTTGATTCAGATTGATTTGTAGCGGTGACCACCTGTTACTAAACTTCCTAACAGAATTCTCTTACTTCTTTATACGGCGTATACTTTGCTATTATAAAATTCTTCTGCTGCCTCTCTTACGCTGGTTGCGTTATTCTTGACTTCCCTACATTTCGGACTTAGAAATCTTTGCTACTTCTTCTTCACGCGCACTAACACATCCTTCCCCTCGTAGTATGACTGTTGAAGTGATTTTCTCTTACGCTGGTTGCGTTATTCTTGACTTCCCTACATTTCGGACTTAAAAATCTTTGCTACTTCTTCTTCACGCGCCCTAACACATCTTTCCCCTCGTAGCATGACTGTTGAAGTGATTTTCTCTTACGCTGGTTGCGTTATTCTTGACTTCCCTACATTTCGGACTTAAAAATCTTTGCTACTTCTTCTTCACGCGCACTAACACATCTTTCCCCTCGTAGCATGACTGGTGAAGTGATTTTTCGTCTACTCTGCGATTCAGTTCGTACTTTATTCTGATCCCCACTCTGACTCTTATCACATGACCAAAATAACTCACCTTTCTCCCCATTTCTCAAATCTTACATTATTATTTGTTTCTCATTTTATTTCGATTTTTCTTTATTGGTTAGCAAAACTCATCGAACTCATTGACGTTACATCCCACCGTGAGTTGGGTCACCCCTACCCTGGGCTCTTTGTAACGGTATACATCGTTATCACCTCAGCAAAGTAAATCCTTTTAGGTCTTACGCTTGACCGCATCTTGAAAACCTTATTGTTCCTACACATTCTTGGTTATAGTTCTCAGACATTGAACCTTTCCTTAAACAAAGAGGCTAACGGTCACCTCTTCCTGTCTCCCCGACTTGTGTTCAGATTTTACAGAAATATTTTCTCTCCCTTACATGGGTTCTAGCATGTTAGTTGTCTTAAATTATATTCTTCCCATCTTATTCTTAATTAAACCGCTATTTTAATCATTACTCTAATTTCATTCTAATTTCATATTAATATGACAATATTTTATATTAGTTTAGCAAAGCATTTTTATTAATTTATCTTCTTTTTTTAATTCTCGTGATTTCAATTAATTCGCCACCTCCTAATCGCTGTCTGATACTGCGGTTACAAGATACGAATCAAAATTAGGACGTCACATATTGTAGTGCATGAAAACATTTGCCCATTCTTTATATGTTAGTATTTCACAACGCAAACTTGAGTCACGACCGCAACTTACAAGAACAGTATTTGATTCAGGAGGTTAGCTATGACTTTGAGATTGACAAGTGAACCCAAATGGCACTCCTTTGCTTCTTTCTCTCGCTGTAAGCAGTAATTGTTGTTTTAGTTAATTGATGGAAATTAATCATTTCTCCACACTAGCCGTATATAGGCTAAGATATTTGATGGATAGAGTCAACATGAAAAATTCACTGCCATAGCCGGGATTTGAACCACGGATCTTCTGGTTTCCGTCCAGCCGCACTACCATTGTGCTACTATGGCCAACGTGCCGACATGACATTAAATTCTCCATTTGACTCGTATATTTCCCCGGTAGACCACTAGGGGCTCTCGCATCCGAGATACACCGTTCGTGGCGACTTACTATTGTAAGTACTTAAGTCCCAGGCTTCATCATTTAACTCTTATTATTTTAGTTAATTGATGGAAATTAATCATTTCTCCACACTAGCCGTATATAGGCTAAGATATTTGATGGATAGAGTCAACATGAAAAATTCACTGCCATAGCCGGGATTTGAACCACGGATCTTCTGGTTTCCGTCCAGCCGCACTACCATTGTGCTACTATGGCCAACGTGCCGACATGACATTAAATTCTCCATTTGACTCGTATATTTCCCCGGTAGACCACTAGGGGCTCTCGCATCCGAGATACACCGTTCGTGGCGACTTACTATTGTAAGTACTTAAGTCCCAGGCTTCATCATTTAACTCTTATTATTTTAGTTAATTGATGGAAATTAATCATTTCTCCACACTAGCCGTATATAGGCTAAGATATTTGATGGATAGAGTCAACATGAAAAATTCACTGCCATAGCCGGGATTTGAACCACGGATCTTCTGGTTTCCGTCCAGCCGCACTACCATTGTGCTACTATGGCCAACGTGCCGACATGACATTAAATTCTCCATTTGACTCGTATATTTCCCCGGTAGACCACTAGGGGCTCTCGCATCCGAGATACACCGTTCGTGGCGACTTACTATTGTAAGTACTTAAGTCCCAGGCTTCATCATTTAACTCTTATTATTTTAGTTAATTGATGGAAATTAATCATTTCTCCACACTAGCCGTATATAGGCTAAGATATTTGATGGATAGAGTCAACATGAAAAATTCACTGCCATAGCCAGGATTTGAACCACGGATCTTCTGGTTTCCGTCCAGCCGCACTACCATTGTGCTACTATGGCCAACGTGCCGACATGACATTAAATTCTCCATTTGACTCGTATATTTCCCCGGTAGACCACTAGGGGCTCTCGCATCCGAGATACACCGTTCGTGGCGACTTACTATTGTAAGTACTTAAGTCCCAGGCTTCATCATTTAACTCTTATTATTTTAGTTAATTGATGGAAATTAATCATTTCTCCACACTAGCCGTATATAGGCTAAGATATTTGATGGATAGAGTCAACATGAAAAATTCACTGCCATAGCCGGGATTTGAACCACGGATCTTCTGGTAGATCCGTGGTTCAAATCCCGGCTATGGCAGTGAATTTTTCATGTTGACTCTATCCATCAAATATCTTAGCCTATATACGGCTAGTGTGGAGAAATGATTAATTTCCATCAATTAACTAAAATAATAAGAGTTAAATGATGAAGCCTGGGACTTAAGTACTTACAATAGTAAGTCGCCACGAACGGTGTATCTCGGATGCGAGAGCCCCTAGTGGTCTACCGGGGAAATATACGAGTCAAATGGAGAATTTAATGTCATGTCGGCACGTTGGCCATAGTAGCACAATGGTAGTGCGGCTGGACGGAAACCAGAAGATCCGTGGTTCAAATCCCGGCTATGGCAGTGAATTTTTCATGTTGACTCTATCCATCAAATATCTTAGCCTATATACGGCTAGTGTGGAGAAATGATTAATTTCCATCAATTAACTAAAATAATAAGAGTTAAATGATGAAGCCTGGGACTTAAGTACTTACAATAGTAAGTCGCCACGAACGGTGTATCTCGGATGCGAGAGCCCCTAGTGGTCTACCGGGGAAATATACGAGTCAAATGGAGAATTTAATGTCATGTCGGCACGTTGGCCATAGTAGCACAATGGTAGTGCGGCTGGACGGAAACCAGAAGATCCGTGGTTCAAATCCCGGCTATGGCAGTGAATTTTTCATGTTGACTCTATCCATCAAATATCTTAGCCTATATACGGCTAGTGTGGAGAAATGATTAATTTCCATCAATTAACTAAAATAATAAGAGTTAAATGATGAAGCCTGGGACTTAAGTACTTACAATAGTAAGTCGCCACGAACGGTGTATCTCGGATGCGAGAGCCCCTAGTGGTCTACCGGGGAAATATACGAGTCAAATGGAGAATTTAATGTCATGTCGGCACGTTGGCCATAGTAGCACAATGGTAGTGCGGCTGGACGGAAACCAGAAGATCCGTGGTTCAAATCCCGGCTATGGCAGTGAATTTTTCATGTTGACTCTATCCATCAAATATCTTAGCCTATATACGGCTAGTGTGGAGAAATGATTAATTTCCATCAATTAACTAAAATAATAAGAGTTAAATGATGAAGCCTGGGACTTAAGTACTTACAATAGTAAGTCGCCACGAACGGTGTATCTCGGATGCGAGAGCCCCTAGTGGTCTACCGGGGAAATATACGAGTCAAATGGAGAATTTAATGTCATGTCGGCACGTTGGCCATAGTAGCACAATGGTAGTGCGGCTGGACGGAAACCAGAAGATCCGTGGTTCAAATCCCGGCTATGGCAGTGAATTTTTCATGTTGACTCTATCCATCAAATATCTTAGCCTATATACGGCTAGTGTGGAGAAATGATTAATTTCCATCAATTAACTAAAATAATAAGAGTTAAATGATGAAGCCTGGGACTTAAGTACTTACAATAGTAAGTCGCCACGAACGGTGTATCTCGGATGCGAGAGCCCCTAGTGGTCTACCGGGGAAATATACGAGTCAAATGGAGAATTTAATGTCATGTCGGCACGTTGGCCATAGTAGCACAATGGTAGTGCGGCTGGACGGAAACCAGAAGATCCGTGGTTCAAATCCCGGCTATGGCAGTGAATTTTTCATGTTGACTCTATCCATCAAATATCTTAGCCTATATACGGCTAGTGTGGAGAAATGATTAATTTCCATCAATTAACTAAAATAATAAGAGTTAAATGATGAAGCCTGGGACTTAAGTACTTACAATAGTAAGTCGCCACGAACGGTGTATCTCGGATGCGAGAGCCCCTAGTGGTCTACCGGGGAAATATACGAGTCAAATGGAGAATTTAATGTCATGTCGGCACGTTGGCCATAGTAGCACAATGGTAGTGCGGCTGGACGGAAACCAGAAGATCCGTGGTTCAAATCCCGGCTATGGCAGTGAATTTTTCATGTTGACTCTATCCATCAAATATCTTAGCCTATATACGGCTAGTGTGGAGAAATGATTAATTTCCATCAATTAACTAAAATAATAAGAGTTAAATGATGAAGCCTGGGACTTAAGTACTTACAATAGTAAGTCGCCACGAACGGTGTATCTCGGATGCGAGAGCCCCTAGTGGTCTACCGGGGAAATATACGAGTCAAATGGAGAATTTAATGTCATGTCGGCACGTTGGCCATAGTAGCACAATGGTAGTGCGGCTGGACGGAAACCAGAAGATCCGTGGTTCAAATCCCGGCTATGGCAGTGAATTTTTCATGTTGACTCTATCCATCAAATATCTTAGCCTATATACGGCTAGTGTGGAGAAATGATTAATTTCCATCAATTAACTAAAATAATAAGAGTTAAATGATGAAGCCTGGGACTTAAGTACTTACAATAGTAAGTCGCCACGAACGGTGTATCTCGGATGCGAGAGCCCCTAGTGGTCTACCGGGGAAATATACGAGTCAAATGGAGAATTTAATGTCATGTCGGCACGTTGGCCATAGTAGCACAATGGTAGTGCGGCTGGACGGAAACCAGAAGATCCGTGGTTCAAATCCCGGCTATGGCAGTGAATTTTTCATGTTGACTCTATCCATCAAATATCTTAGCCTATATACGGCTAGTGTGGAGAAATGATTAATTTCCATCAATTAACTAAAATAATAAGAGTTAAATGATGAAGCCTGGGACTTAAGTACTTACAATAGTAAGTCGCCACGAACGGTGTATCTCGGATGCGAGAGCCCCTAGTGGTCTACCGGGGAAATATACGAGTCAAATGGAGAATTTAATGTCATGTCGGCACGTTGGCCATAGTAGCACAATGGTAGTGCGGCTGGACGGAAACCAGAAGATCCGTGGTTCAAATCCCGGCTATGGCAGTGAATTTTTCATGTTGACTCTATCCATCAAATATCTTAGCCTATATACGGCTAGTGTGGAGAAATGATTAATTTCCATCAATTAACTAAAATAATAAGAGTTAAATGATGAAGCCTGGGACTTAAGTACTTACAATAGTAAGTCGCCACGAACGGTGTATCTCGGATGCGAGAGCCCCTAGTGGTCTACCGGGGAAATATACGAGTCAAATGGAGAATTTAATGTCATGTCGGCACGTTGGCCATAGTAGCACAATGGTAGTGCGGCTGGACGGAAACCAGAAGATCCGTGGTTCAAATCCCGGCTATGGCAGTGAATTTTTCATGTTGACTCTATCCATCAAATATCTTAGCCTATATACGGCTAGTGTGGAGAAATGATTAATTTCCATCAATTAACTAAAATAATAAGAGTTAAATGATGAAGCCTGGGACTTAAGTACTTACAATAGTAAGTCGCCACGAACGGTGTATCTCGGATGCGAGAGCCCCTAGTGGTCTACCGGGGAAATATACGAGTCAAATGGAGAATTTAATGTCATGTCGGCACGTTGGCCATAGTAGCACAATGGTAGTGCGGCTGGACGGAAACCAGAAGATCCGTGGTTCAAATCCCGGCTATGGCAGTGAATTTTTCATGTTGACTCTATCCATCAAATATCTTAGCCTATATACGGCTAGTGTGGAGAAATGATTAATTTCCATCAATTAACTAAAATAATAAGAGTTAAATGATGAAGCCTGGGACTTAAGTACTTACAATAGTAAGTCGCCACGAACGGTGTATCTCGGATGCGAGAGCCCCTAGTGGTCTACCGGGGAAATATACGAGTCAAATGGAGAATTTAATGTCATGTCGGCACGTTGGCCATAGTAGCACAATGGTAGTGCGGCTGGACGGAAACCAGAAGATCCGTGGTTCAAATCCCGGCTATGGCAGTGAATTTTTCATGTTGACTCTATCCATCAAATATCTTAGCCTATATACGGCTAGTGTGGAGAAATGATTAATTTCCATCAATTAACTAAAATAATAAGAGTTAAATGATGAAGCCTGGGACTTAAGTACTTACAATAGTAAGTCGCCACGAACGGTGTATCTCGGATGCGAGAGCCCCTAGTGGTCTACCGGGGAAATATACGAGTCAAATGGAGAATTTAATGTCATGTCGGCACGTTGGCCATAGTAGCACAATGGTAGTGCGGCTGGACGGAAACCAGAAGATCCGTGGTTCAAATCCCGGCTATGGCAGTGAATTTTTCATGTTGACTCTATCCATCAAATATCTTAGCCTATATACGGCTAGTGTGGAGAAATGATTAATTTCCATCAATTAACTAAAATAATAAGAGTTAAATGATGAAGCCTGGGACTTAAGTACTTACAATAGTAAGTCGCCACGAACGGTGTATCTCGGATGCGAGAGCCCCTAGTGGTCTACCGGGGAAATATACGAGTCAAATGGAGAATTTAATGTCATGTCGGCACGTTGGCCATAGTAGCACAATGGTAGTGCGGCTGGACGGAAACCAGAAGATCCGTGGTTCAAATCCCGGCTATGGCAGTGAATTTTTCATGTTGACTCTATCCATCAAATATCTTAGCCTATATACGGCTAGTGTGGAGAAATGATTAATTTCCATCAATTAACTAAAATAATAAGAGTTAAATGATGAAGCCTGGGACTTAAGTACTTACAATAGTAAGTCGCCACGAACGGTGTATCTCGGATGCGAGAGCCCCTAGTGGTCTACCGGGGAAATATACGAGTCAAATGGAGAATTTAATGTCATGTCGGCACGTTGGCCATAGTAGCACAATGGTAGTGCGGCTGGACGGAAACCAGAAGATCCGTGGTTCAAATCCCGGCTATGGCAGTGAATTTTTCATGTTGACTCTATCCAGTAATTGTTGTCCTTCCTTTCAGGGACAATAAATATTACGCGAAACGTTATCAGTAATAACTTACATTACCACTTCAAACAATTATGGTCATACCCTAAGTAAGCCTCTATTCCTATAAAACAATAAAATTATGGCCATACACATGTGAAAATTATTATATTGACTTGAATAATACAGAAAATATGATCTGTAGGCAAATATGAACTCCTGGTGTTATTCTATTTACATAGAATATATTACGCATCCACTATCTCTTCATCATTGCTCTTCAAAGGCGCTTTATGGAGATCCTGGTTCGATTCCCGTGGCCGACCTACCTGAACCATGGGGTTTTCCGGAAGATATCCCGGGTCGCTGGGCGAATGCTGGGTAGGTTAATCACATGCCCCGTAATTCCTGTCCCTCCATTTCATCTCCAATATCATTCATATCATCTCTCATCTGGTGATCTCTCTCAGGGTAGAAGTGTCGGCGGGTGTCTCGGCGGTGCATGGTAGGATGGTATGCTCTGAGGAAAACTACTTCCTACTCTGGCACGTCGGCTGGCGGTCTTCGCGCCTCTGCTGGGACCATTTCGGGACCGCCAGCCAGGGATTTTTGAGGCTCGGATCGCCTGCCTGGGACCTCTGGTGCTCGGCTACTGGGCTCGTTGCCGTCCCGCTGTAGGGGAGCGCGTCCGTTTTCCTGGCCTGTCGGGAAGTCTCTATTGAACTGCAGGGACCCTGCCCTCTGTGCTTTCGTGGTTCCTTGGGTCAGCCGCCTCATTTTTCCTCCCGGGGATGCCCCCACTTGGGGGCGTAGTCCCAATGGGAACAGCATGGTAGCTTACGTACCGAAGCCCCTCCTTAAGAAAGTCCTAATGCTCGTGAAATGAGAAAGACAATCAGCTGAATCAGTGAAGTAAGTACATCATATTAATTCATAAATATTTTGCTAACAGTGATGCTAAATAGAATATGAGTGAAGTGTGAAACTATTATGAAGTAGACAATAGCAACAGTAAAAAAGTGTATGTATGATATGCCAGAAGAACATTTTTCTATGCACTAAATCACCGTCATAAACTTAAAGCTTTATGGTACATTGAAACATCTAGTGAAGTTTGGAGAATTCTACTGAAAAATCAATGTATGATTTTCATTTTCTTGTCTGAAAATAATAAGCAGCTGTTTGAAAATAATGAGCAAAACTCAGCGCATATATACGTAAAATTAATGATATAATTCAATGAACTCTTAAGAAGTGAATCAAATATCGATACTTAGAAATAAGTATCGATATCAAATGAATAGTGGTATTATTTACTAGTTGATATTAACAATTTTGAGATATGAAGCATACGTCACTTTTCTCTCTTATTCTCGCGAAGAACAGCAGATCCAATGCTCAATACAGTGGAACAGTAAACAGTTGCACAGAGTTGTGGTGCTTCGTAAAGCGTGTAATCATTTATTCTCCATCCTTAAGAGCCATTTCACTGATCTACCGCTTGGATTAAGGTAGTGCGGAGGATATTACGGTTGTACGCAATAATAATTACTGGTTATAGGTTGGGAAGGCAGAAGGCTTCTGAGATGCAGCGCGCGTGTACATTTACTCGACTGGACGACCTCAACCAGTTGCTGCGGCCACACGGGTCATTACCTCACTATCAGAGTTAACGTCAGTCGGGCAAACTTCGGTGCTCAGTAATGGTTCATTACGTATTTACAAACAAGAGCTTCCACTCCTACAAGCCGCTACACACGTGCACGCCGAGGGTTGGATGGATGAATGAATGTATTGGCTGGCTGGATAACAACTTGACTGCTTAATGGCGGAACAAAACGGCCGGCTCTCTGATAAATTGCTGGTGCTGCCCAAAATGAAAGTACTGTTTTTTTCAATATACACACCTACTCAAGCGTAATTTATGGCTACAAATAGCCTATACGGTGAGCCAAAATATACTCATTTTAAATAAAGAAATCCCGGAGTTAAACTATTAGCTCTATTACATAGAAATATCAATGTGTGGCAACTAAAGATAAACAGAAGCTTCATACCCTTAACCATGATGACTACTAGTATAGGGAAAAGTGCTGTTACGTTTTGGAATGTGAATAATTCAATGTACGTGAACTCCGGTTTTACAAATCACTAGGGTGACACACTGGCTGAGTGATTAATCCTTGTTTCACGTAAGCTTGCCCAGTATCTCTTACTGCTCACGTGACCTAATCAGCCCTCATTGGCTGCTGTTGTGGTAAAGACTGTCGTGTGGTAAAAATTAGTCCGTTATTTAACATGTTTATATATCTGTATATAACTATATGTGTTGGAAGAGAATTGTCAAATTTATATTTTCGTATCTGTTTTAATTAAATATATTACGCAACACAATTGATTTATTTGAAATGCATGTTAATTCTTAAACGAAGTAAGGAGGAGGTTCCTTTGCTCTCAAGCACATGACACGATACCACGTGCTTCAGCGATGCATATTTGTTTATATGACTTTTATCACTGACCTTGTTTTGAACTGGATTAGTTATATATCGACATTCGAAGGTTGTTGTGCCTAGTGCGAAAGCTAAATTATTTTATTGATCGTTTATTTCGCGTGTACTTCTATGAATAATGGCAGAGTCTACCGCCAGGTTTTCGCTGAAGCATCGCAAGGGTAAATCCTTACAAAGCGGCGAAAAAAGAATTGCCGTGAATGTGTTTAATGCACTCATAGAGAAGAATCCGTCTTTGTCAGTGAGAGAAGTCGAACAGGTGTGCTCTGAAGTTACAGGTGTGAGTGTTAGATCCGTAGGAACATCGCGACGTGAAATTGAGACAACAGGAAAACTTACCGCTCCAGGCAAAAGTAGCAATAAACAAAAGCGCGTGCTCGGAGAAAATGCGTGAAAAGTGCTGTGCGTCGTCATGTGTATAGTTTTTTTTAGAAACGTACTCCCCAACATAAATAACATTTCATCTGCTGTAAATGAGGATGCAGATTCACCAAATTTCAGCAGATTGCTTATACAGCTGGGGTTTGTGAATGAAAAAAGAGGCAAGAAAAATGTGCTAAAAACAGAGGCGATTTTGCTGTGTGGCGAAGACGTTATTTAAGGACAGTCAGACTGTACCGAGATACAAGTCGCAAAATATACTACCTTGACGAGATTTGGGAGAATGAAGAAGACACGAAAAGTAAGGTATGGCGGTACACGGCTTTTAAGACTGAAAGACATGCGTTTTTGAAAGGTATGTGTGCTGGTTTAAAAAATCCCAGTGGTAAAGGCCGAAGGCCTTTCATTATAAACTTGTTTCAGTTACATTGCTCCGTCATTAAGTTCCAACTTGCTCATTTCATTATCAAATTGTATTTTTGCATGCCTTCATATCCTTATTTGTATGATTTTATTTATCTTCCCGGCAATTATTATGACGTTTACTGCAGGTTTAAATGTGACGGAAAGGCACCGCCTATGGCCTATGGCGCGAAAGCATTAGCCAATTAGGACGAGGGGGAAGGTAGTTGGACGCGGAGTGATACATGTCAGCGGGGAAAGGTTATATGAAACAGAGTATAGGCGCTCTCCTCTCGACAAGGCTGCTCGAGTCTGATCGCAGTGGAGTTATGTCGGATTTGTAGTGGACGAAGCGCTCTGGCGGATTTTCTCCGGATTCTCCAACTTTTCATCCTGGTTGGCTACTTTAGTTTCCCAAGAGATGGAGGATGCTGAAGGATAATCCTCTTCCTTCGGATCGGGAGTACAGGGTCCCCAGGGTCGCAGGGGGAAGTTGGCTGTTGGTTTTAAGAGACGTCACTTTTCGAATTTCAAACTGTATTTGCCATACGATGTTATTTGTCCTTAGTTCGGCTACTCTTACTATCCTCTCATGTCACCACTACCTCTCTCCCGGAAACCCCATTCACGAATATATGCATATAAAATTTTGTAGATACCAGATCACCTGAGCTGAGCGGCTCTCATGAATAAACTGTTTTATTGTTCTATAGATTAAAATAATTGAGCCATTTAAATTAATCTCATATACAGGATAGGACAGGATATGCGGTGGAGATTCGGCACGTCGACCAGGCGGATTATTTCTACCTATGCCCCAAGTGGGGCAGCCTAGGGAAGAAGAATAAAGCAACAGGAGACAGGAGGACTGACTCCAAGCAGCCACGATAGAGCAGAGAGCAGGGTCCCTACAGTTTACTAGTTTGAAGCTCCCCTGCAGTAATTTAGAATCAGCATCTCACCTGCCGTTGTCTGAAAACGGCCCACTAAGCCGGAGACAGCTTTGCTGAAGAACGAAGGTGTTTACAAAGAGCACATCATCTTATCATCCAACGACGAGTCTTTCGCCCAAGTTTTCTAACCCGAAAGAGATCAGCAGATGAGAGAAGATATGAAATGATGATGGAAGTGAATTGGAAGGAGAGGAAATTCGAGGGGGTTAATGAACATACCCAGCATTCGCTTGGTGACCCGGAAACTCCAGAAAAAGAAAGCCATAGGTCAGGTAGACCGGCCACGGAAGTGAAGCCAGACCAGTGGAATGCGGGCTAAAGAGGAAACCGCCTAAGCCATTCCGCTCGGTAATCTCATATATACAGTACGGACGATGGTTCTGTGCCGGTGAAGACCGTGTGCGCAGTGCTTAGAATCCGGTTGCCGAACCTAAACTCTCGTTTATGCACAGTACACTGAAATGGCCAGTATCGTGGAGAGTTTTGACCGGCTCACATCCATCTTCTAACACTTCGGTAACGGCGCGTTAAGAGTTTAAAGTTTTTTTTTTTTTTTTTTTTTTTTTTTTTTTTTTTTTTTTTGTACTTTACGTCCTCTAACGTTAATTCATATTGGACGGATAGTTTCAGAAATTGTGATTATTAATCGCTCTGATGATTAGCGTTTTGTCTGTGTCCGTGTGTATTTTCTTATCTATACTAAAATGCCTCTAATTAAAAGCAAACTTGGTGGGAAAACACTTGACAGACAAATACGCGAAGTTATTAATAATGTCCATCTATTCTGAATCGGGAAACAGCTTCTGCCGATATGCTAATAAAGACAAGAGAGGGCGAAGACAGCAACAAAAGTATCTGAGAGAAAAATTCATAAAATAATTAAAGGAGAGAAATTTGAGGAACAAGGGACCTCTTTGGAACATCTCGAAAGTACATCGTGTACCACGTTAATGCCAGAGTTCCTGGACCCGTAGGACCAAGAACGCGGGCCTCCTTCGACCAGGGAGATACCGAGCTGTCCCAAAAGTGCGCCCGATGCCTCAGTGGAGCTTTCCATAGGAGAGACCTGTGGACTCATGACGGGATTGAAGTGGATACGCCACTTACGCGTGCCAACTACAAAATGGGAAGGCTACCGATATGACCTCGGTGGGGCCGCCTGGTGATCAAGCACACCTTCTACTAGTTTTGTTGGCTAGTATGCGAGAATATTAATGGCTTCCCTCAACCCCTTCCAGAGACGTACCCGATCTCTCACGGGTATCGGCAACTACTGCCCCCTCGAGCCCAACCCAATCCGAGCAACTCCCAATCAGGCTGGGGCTCGAATGTTCGGCCTGAGGTTCCCCTAGTAACGTCAGAGGTACCACGAGTGTTAGGGGTCCGCAGGGATCCCACCTCGGCAGCTGAAGTGGAGGGATCACCTCCCCTACGTGGACATCGTGTACCAGAAAGAATCACTGTCATTGATGACTTTGATAGTTTCGTAATTCACCAAAAAAATTATAATTTGTATATTCAGGAGAAAACTGTGCCCACTGTCAAAATTTGGGGCTCCTGTAACATCAAGATTCGATTAACTAGTTTAAAGACTATCTTATGTGGAAGTTTCAAGTGGAAGAAAACGGGGAACAGCAAGGTGTTGTTTTAGAGAAGTTATATGAGAAATTGCTTGTCATACTTACGTGCCATGAAAAAGGTTTAGAGACGAAGGAAGGTCGGTTATGTATGAAGATGAAACAAATCTTCATACGAGAATCGGCTAACACACTTCCATGCGCTACCAACCACAAATGCATCACCCCAGATTTTTATTTTCCTGTAAATTAAAAGAATAATTGTGACAGCAAAGTAGTAAAACGGTAATGAAGATCTGTTGTTTCTCAGTGACTAAAATGAGCAAGTGCTCATGCGAGGTCTGTTCAGTGAAGAATGATCATAAATTTTTACGGTCATAATTGTTTGTACTAAAATTCAATCTTATTATGTTCAGTTAGCCTAATGTGAAACAAACACGCCGAAGTAGTTTCATTGTTGGTAATACTGGTTCCCGCCTGTGAGAACCAGGCAAGTTCCGACATATTCAGTATCGCCTACCGCTGCAATGGAGGTAACATGCAGTTAAAGTTGATGTTAGAGGAAGATCCGGAGTTTCTTTCAAACGTAATCACTGTTGATGATACTTGGCTACATCATTTTGAATCTGAGAGCAAACAGCAAAGCTCAGTGTGGCAATCTCCTTCATCACCAACCCCCAAAAAGCAAAAGTGTTTGCTTCTGCTGGGAAAGTTATGGTCATCTCATTCTTTGATATTCATCGAATACTTTATCAGCATGTTGTACCTGCACATACATCAGTAACTGGACAATACTACAGGGATGTCCTGAAAACAATGCAAGTCCATATCAGTCACAAATGACCACAGTTCCGTGAAGAGGGCTGGATGCTGCACCACGATAATGCGCGGCCGCATATTGCCAATGTTTTTGCTGAATATCTTGCAAAAATCAATGTGAAATGCATCCCTCACTCTCCCTATAGTCCGGATTTCGCCCCATGTGACCTTTTTGTATTCCCTCACATGAAGCAACGCCTTCGTGGGAGATATTATCCATCATCAGAAGCAGTGGTGAAGGCTGCGGAGGCGATTTTGAAGGATCTCTCAAAAATGGTTTGCAGCATGTATCTGAAAACTGGCAGAAATGCTGGGACAAGTGCGTCGCGTTCAAGGGAGACTATTTTGAGAAGGAGCATCAAAATTATGAGGATAAGTAAAGGTACGTTGCCAAAAAAAGTTGTGATCATTCTTTATTGAACAGCCCTCACATATCCTTAGGTGTGCTTTTTAGTAAAGACGAGTCTGGGAAATATGGCCTAGCTGCATTGTCTGCCATCTCCTAGCGCAGCAGAAGATGCAGGTGATACTAAGGCGTAGACTCTCTCTAGTGCGCGAAGAAAGGTCACCGGCACAGAACTATCGTCGCTACTGTACTAAACTAAACACATGGCTCGACAGCCTATATAGGGCCAAAGCCAGCCAACATTACTGCCAGCCCCATTCACATATGCGCAAGGTCGAGGTGGGTGAGGAGGTGTGGTCAGCATCTCGGCAACACCAACCGGATAGTTGGCTTTTTTGATGAGGGCCGCATACCTATTTTTAGCTCCTCAATTTGCTCACAATGCTTATTGGGCACCGGTCCTATACCCGGGACATAAAATCCGCATCCCTACGGATGGCATACAACCTGGGCCGCATTCCGTGCCAGGTAACCAAGTATGATGCCTTAGCCCACTACGCCACGGAGCAGGACAATCTCATGTATACTAACTAGCTAATATTATTGTGTACCGGTACATACTAGAAAAACAATAATGGCAAATTATAGTAGTGGAGAACGAAATATGTGCAAACAAAGTTCATACCGAGTGAAAATGAATTTAGAGACTAGACTCTGAAAATTCCAGATATAACTTAGTTAATTTTAGTCAAAAGCTGTACAGAAATTTAATAAAAAATAGAATAAACAAAATAATCTGCATGTAAAAAGTATTGGAGAGTATTTCACTGAAAACCTTTGTAATGCATCCAGGGATGAATTTAAATATCACATTTAGTATTTTTCCAATTTCTTGCTTTTGAATGAAACTATTTACTGAGAGAGAAAGAAGGCACACAGGCTACTTCAAATCGCGTACTTGCATGTAATTCCAGTACCCGCATTATGGGTGGAATGCTTTCTCTACCTCTAGAGGTAGAGCATCTAGAGCCATTACAATTTCTCATCGTGTATTAAGTAGCTCCACTGTGGATCCTGATAATTATAAAGTATTAGATACTCGCGTGCTTATACAGCTGTGCTAATTGCTATGCTAATTAGATATGCTAATTGTTTTTTACAAGCTTAAGTGATCTTATGTACCTTAAGTATTGATCATGGCTTACTTGCACGAGAAGCTGCACATCCATAGCACATACATTCGCACCAGCATTATCCATAGATCGTGAGCTATGAATTAAGGCGTTTCCGTTGTGAACAGAACAGCCACCAAGTACATTGTGTTACTTCATGAAATAGTGTTAAATCATGACTCCTGTAACTTAAAATATCTATGTGTGCAAATTCAAAATAATTTATACATTATTATATAGCTCATCGCCACTAAACAACATAGCTTTAAATAGGAAGAGTCAGAATGAAAAATGCAATGCCAGAGCTAGGATTTGAACCACGGATCTCCCGGTCTCAGTCCGATGGCTTTAACGATTTACCTATCTATAAAATTTTCGCCGCTAATTTTATATCAAATTATCGTGAGCTCTTTCAGAGTAAAGTGCAGGCAGGGATCTCGGCGCTGCAGGTAGGATGATATTCACCTGCTAAACAGTTCGTTCTCCGGTAGGATGGTCTCTGAGCAGGTCTGGTGGGCCATGTCAGGACCACGGTGCCGGGATGGCGTCTCTACTGGTCTGCCGGGGAGTTTCCAACTGTTCAATTCAAGGGACCTGCCCTCTGCACAATCGTGACCCCTTGGGTCATCCGCCCTCTTTCTCCTCTCACGACATCCTTCCTACGGTGGATGCCCCATTTGGTGCATAGGCGTAACAGATCAGGACTGGTATACTATGCTCTGTTTCGCATATTTTGTGCTTACAGCTAAATGGAAAGCTCTCTGACACATGGAAAAACCAGACAATTTTTCATAGAAATAAACCATTCTTAATATCTTTCTAGCGGAAATACTTTTAATCGTGATTTTCAAATATTCACAAATTCACACATATATATTGTAATCCATTTCACGTATTTTATTATTGTGTATGATTGTGTCATATATTAATTACTTTACGCAAGTACTGCTATGGTAACAAAATAAATAGCTAGCTGCCATACTTTCAATTTAATAGTAGAAATTAAATTAAAATATGCGAGGCTGTTCAATAAAGAATGATCATAACTTTTTTACGGTCATAATTCTTCGCACTAAAATTCAAACTTATTATATTCTGTTAACTTAATATGAAACAAACACGCCGTAGTAGTTTAATTGTTGCTACTCCTGGTTCCCGCCTGTGAGAACCAGGTATGTTCAGACATGTTCAGTATCGCCTACCACTGCAATTTAGGTAACACGCGAGGAACAATATGCGGCTTTGAAATTCTGCTGTCGTCTCACCAAAACTTCAGTTGAGGCTTATACAGCGTTAGAGG
The DNA here is from genome assembly GCA_030765055.1 of Mantis religiosa. NCBI lineage: Eukaryota > Metazoa > Arthropoda > Insecta > Mantodea > Mantidae > Mantis > Mantis religiosa. Next base: position 176,458,773 of record CM060952.1, read on the forward strand.
AGGCATATGGAGAGTCTGTTCTTCCCTACAGCACAGCTTGAAGGTGATTTAAAATGTTTAAAGATGGCAGACAATCAATTTCAAGAGAAGGTGGTCCCGGTGCTCCAGTTACTGCTCTTACGGAAGAAAACATTAACAGCATTGTGACAGAGGATCGACGAATTACTTTAAGATCACTTTCTGAAATACTAAACATTTCATTGGGTGCCACATTTCCGTGAGGCAGGCTGGATGCCGCACAATGATAATGTGCAGCCACATATTGCCAATGTTGTTGCTGAATATCTTGCACAAACCAACGTGAAGTGCATCCCTCACCCTCCCTATAGTCCGGATTTAGCCCCACGTGACCTTTTTCTACTGTCTAACTTGAAGAAACGCCTTCTTGGGAGGCATTCTCCATCATCAGAAGCAGTGGAGGCGAGTTTGAAGGATCTCTCAAATAATGGTATCCAGCATGTCTTTGAAGACTGGCAGATAAGCTGGGACAAGTGCATCGCATTCAGGGGAGATTATTTTGAGAAGGACCATCAAAATTATGAGGATGAGTAAAGGTACGTTGTCAAAAAAAGTTATGACCATTCTTTATTGAACAGCCCTCGTGCTATTAATAATTTTAAGTGAAATTACTCCACATTTCTAAAAAATGCCACCATTTTGAACACTTCATTAATTAAACATTTGTATTGGTAGCGTATTTACTTTACTATTAGTGATGTTATTGCTTGATTGAAGTATGTAAACACAGTTATCTTTCAACTGTTTATTGGACAAGTAAACTGACCATTTGTCCGGTGCGGCCGTATTACACAAAACCAAAAAGCCTCCCTGAAAGATGGGAATGAAACGAAATTCTTCTTCTTCTTCACTCCAAGGGCTAGGCAATGCTGCCTGTTCCGGTTTAAAAGATGTCTGACCATTGCTTTCGTGGTCTTCCCAGATGTCTCTTTCCTCTAGGTTTATAGTTTATAAATCTTCTTGGGATCCTCTCTCTCGGCATTCTCTCAATATGCTCTCTCCATTCATTTATATAATTTATTATTTTTTCTTCTAAAGAAATTATTTCTAAAACTTCTCTTATTTTTTCATTTTGGATTTTATCTAAAAGAGTGCATCCCTTTACTGCTCTTAAAAATCTCATTTCGGCAGCCTGTATCTTCTTTTTGTCTGCTTTTGTTAATGTCCATGTTTCAGAACCAAAAAGAAAAGCAGGCACAGCTATTACTTTATAAAATTTCATCCGTGTTACTTTTCTGTTTTAGTTTCTAGGCTTCTATTTATTATGCCGCATATTTGTTGAAACATTGGTAATTTATTTTTAAAATCATTTTCATATTTATAACTGACATATTTTCCCGAATATTTAAAACCCGTAACTTGCTGTAAGACAATATAATGAATTACTATTTTGGTTCCAATAGTGTTTTTACCTCTAAACGCCATTGTTTTTGTTTTATTTGTGGAAATTTTGAAATTATAATTTTTTCATAACTTCCGTAATATATGCAGCTCGTCTTCAGTTTTACTAATAATTATTTGGTTATCCGCAAATAGCATCGTCTTAAGAATAAAATTTGGTGCAAGATGAATGCCTCCGTTAATCTTAAACATCCACTCTCTAATCAGATCATCTATATAAATTATGAATAAGATAGGAGACAAACTGCAACCCTGTCTTACACCTTGATTTGTATCTATCCATTTACTATACATTCCATCTCCAATATGTATGCTGATTGTTGTATCCTTATATATAGATTTTAGAACTTTAATGAGATGATTTGTGTAGCCTCTTTGAGTCATGATTTCCCACAAACGGAATAAAAACATAAATATGAGTATTAAATCACGGTAAATCAGAAATAAATATATTAATAAATAAATTTTAGCTCACCCACCAGGCAGGGAAAATCACGAAACACCTAAGCTTGACGAGTGACCGAAATCTAGGTTCTCATGAATGTGATCCCCATTTTCACTACCGTTCGTTAATGGTAATAATATTAGTAAAAATATTATCCACAAAAGCAAATTGTTCATTCCATGTTTTCGGTTTTTTTCTATGTTACGCTGCAAAATCGTTTAACATTTTAATGTATGCATACTTTCCTGTTTGATATTTACACAAATTTGGGCTCTTATATTAACGCTTATATTGATCCCAGAAACCGCAAATAAGTGAAAGGCTGGGCATTCTGAGAAGGAAACAAATCAGTAAAACTGGAGAAAGTTTTAATGATCACCCTGTAATACGTTATAAGCACTTCAGATGCAAAATCACGTATCAGGTTTGACCTATGCGCGAACTTTCTTCCCTCCCCCCCTATATTTTGCATTGTCCCTTTTATTACACTTTATGAGAAATTCTGTTTTGTTAAACAACTGGTTAATGCCTGAGAAGTCGAAATTTGAAGACACATGTCAGAACCTGGCAGTTTTGTTATAACTTGCGCAACAATGCTTTTTTTTCTACGTAGAAGTAATTTTTATGCGGCTCACTTCGAGAGGAACACACAGTGTTGGATTTATCAGAAAGCCTCGTGGCATGAAGAGAGTGAGAGCGTAAGATATGGGTCCAGCATTACGACTGTTGATGCGCTATGTTATATCCTACCACAGAAATGTCAGGCAGAGAAATGAAATGCTTGACGGAAATTATATAGTAGCTTTCACCGCCTATACACCATTGCGGCTTACACTTGCAAACCGTGAGAAAACATTTTATATACTACAGAGCCAAGCGGGAGTGCAGTACATCTTACTTTACACTACTTCAGTTTGTGGCATGGTCACTTTTTCAGGTTGTGTTCAACTGGTAAAAAGCGAACAGGACTTGTAGATGCCAAAACAGTTTGGTATTGAATACCTTATGGTAGGCACTAATTTTCACACACGTTTATTACCATTCTCCACGTTGTGTTAGTGCCCTCGATGTTTTCCGCTTTATTTGCAGGCATACATACCTTTACAAACTGAAACGTTACACTCTTCCTCGAGTTGATTAATTAGCTGTTGAGGAATATATTGAATATTAATTGAATGTTAAAGGAATATACACATGTATTGAAACAAATATCTTGTGTACATTGTCATGTTTGTTGCGGACTCTGAAAAGGTAGGATTTTTTCTCCCCTAGCTAGGGCGGACACCCGGTATTTATTTTCAAGCATACTTTTCACAGGAGACATCTTAGGTGATCTGAAGAGGTTGTTCTCGTAAAAGAGACACCATATGCGTTCTACCGACCAACTAATTAAAAATAATGAACTGAAGGGGAACGCGAAGTGTCATATGACCTACCTGGAAACAAATATATGTCTAAAGTCAGTTGGCGGCTGAGGGCCGAGCTAAAACTTCGTGCGATAGCACGCGGACAGAAATCGCGTTCATTAAAATCAGTTGGCGGCAGAGGGCCAAGCTAAAACGTCGTGCGATATCACGCGGACAGAAATCACGTTCATTAAGGTTATTTGGCTACTGTGATTCAAACTGAACAGACGTGTAAACTAAAGAAATGGGGTTCAATTAAAGGTAGTTAGTAGCTGGGTGTCAATCCGATGAGTCGTGTTATAGATACGGGAGTACAACCAAGCCAGCGCGAAGCCTACCATTCAGAGTGCGTCTAATTAACATGTATTTCGAGAGTAATTGAAGTACAACCGATCGTCATAAGAGAATAAAACTGTGTTTCTTTCCAAGTACCCTAACTGATCCACCCAAAACGCCCTGAATCAAGAGATCCTTGCTACAGATCCTATATTCGTGAATGTTAGGATAACTCCGAGAACAGCGGAGGACATAGATATTTTCAAATTATCACTGGCGAGGCTGACGACCCAAGGAGTCAAACCCCTGCCACGTAATGGAGCCGAACTGCGGGGCACCACCTTGCAACAAAAGACACGAACAACCGTAACCCACGGAGGCTGGAACCTGCAGTCCCCTGCTATGAGAATCATACGACTATAGTGCGAGCGCAAGCACGGCTGTTTGGGATTTAGAACAGTTTTATTTTTGGATAATTTGGTTTCAGCAATTGTTGCGCTTATACATAAAGTAAAGGTAAAGTGACTTATGGTGTTCGCAATTGTAGTACATTATTGGTTACCAATAAAGGCTAGTTGCAGATGTTTCTATTTGAATGAAATCAAGACAGTATTACTTTTTTATGTGATACACAGCAAAAGAAACTTTTACAGCTGTGCACATAACTTTATTAACTGAATGTAGATTTTAAACAGACGTATGATAGCCTGTATAGAGCTAAAATTTATTTAATGAGAGGTTCGGATTTCCACCGAAACTGGTAAGATTGACAAGAATGAATATCGAATTGACAAGATGCAGGGTTAGAATGGAACAAAATTTATCAGGTATGTTTACTGTGGAGAGGGAGTTGAGACAAAGAAATGTGCTATCCACACTGCTGTTTAATTTAGCACTGGAAAAAGTAATGCGACAGTTACTCATAGGCCCTGGAGGAACGATTCTTTCCATATCAGGACAAATAGTGGCATATGCTGACGATGTGGCAATTCTCGCAAGAAATATAAGAGCTCTTGTGGAAAATTACGTAGTGTTGGAAGAGAAAGCACAGGATATAGGATAGTGAACGTTAGTAAAACCAAATATATGAAGATGGGAAATGATGATGATGCAGTTAAATTACATGAGAAAGAATATCAAAGAGTGTAAAAATGTAAATACCTGGGATCTATAGTAACAGTAGATAATAAAACATCAGTAGAAATTCAAGAAAGAATAGCAAGTGGTAACAGATGTTTCTATGTCTTGCAGAATATATCTCAATCAAGGAACGCCAGCAGGAATACTCAACTTAAAATATATATAACAGTACTGAGACCAATAAAAATGTATGGTTCAGAAAGTTGGGTGTTGACAATCAGAGAAGAACAATGGTTATTACGGAGGGAAAGGAATATTTTTGAGAAATAAATATGGAGTGATAAGGGACTTGGACGGATGGAGAATGCGGACTAACTTGGAGTTACAGTGCCTATTTGGACAACCAAATACAGTAGTGAAAATTAAACAAGGAAGAATAAAGTGGATTGGCCATGAGCAGAGAATGCCGAAAACTAGTTTAGTTTAGAATATATTCATAGAAAAGCTTGATGGCAGAAGGAGAAGAGGAAGACCCAGGAAAGATGAACAAATGACGTAGAATGTGACTTGAGAATGTTAGGGGTTAAAGACTGGAAAAGAAAGGCAGAGGATCGAGTAGAATGGAAGAGCGTGGCTATGGTGGCCAAGGGTCTACATGGCCTGTAGTTCCATCATCATAATCATCATCATCATCATCATCAAATAACTTTATTATTACGGATTCACATTTTCTTCTGCATTTCTGAACTTTTTAACACTTTGTACAGGTGATCTGATTTATGTGGGGCGCCACAAATGCTAGGATAACGTGATTCAGATAAAGTAAAGTGAAAAGCATAATCACTAACAAGTAAGGTACATAATTACTCAAATATTCTTGTACGGTGTTAGATTGTAAACTCATTTTCAATGGCGAAGTTTCTAGTTAAGAAAAATGTTAACACCTAAACACACATTTCTGAAGTTGAGAAAGTCGACATCCTAAAAGATGCATTGGAAATGCTGTACTGTCTCAGTTTATGATCAGTGTTATCTAAGTAAATAATTAATAACAAAGATGCTTTAATACTCTTATTTTAGTAAATTGAGAATGCAATAATACACTAATCCGAGACCACGAACCGGAGAGGATATTTCTCGTGCAAAAACTGATAAAATTATTGATCAATCTGCTACATATTCAAAAAAGTATCGTGCAAGAAAAATAAGAGAAAAATTATCAAACTAAGTAAAATATAAAATTATTTATCACAAATTTTCGAAGCGAACATTACATAGCAAAATTTCAACTTGCAACATATAAAATATTTTTTTAAACTGTGATACTAAGAGTGGGAAATACAGAAATGAGGCCTTCCAAACTTCTAATATAATTTTACAACTACTTTGTTAAACCTTTCACTTGAATTCATATTTCTTCCTCCCTTGATATACGTATGATACATGCGTTAATTTTATTTACGCTAAATCTCCAATGTGAATCAACGTCAGAATAAGTTGAGGATAGTATCTGTTTAAAAACGAAAGAAAATTTATAAGATTCTTAGATCAGCTTTATAATAATGTTTATTTATAAGATCCTGAAAATTGAAGCTATATTAATGTACTTCTTCACACCAAAAAGACACTGGGGTAAGTCAGAAGTATGCATAAACTAATAAGCATGCTTAATGAGATCATATGCCACAGAAAAAATACAAAAAAAAAAAATATTTCAAATATAACCGTAAAACTTTGAATTCATCCCCAATTGTTAATGTTCCACTGAGTTTCAGCATTTAAAGTTTTCAATGAACTTCAAGTGCAAACTGCAATAAAAAATGTATACCTTATAAGTTGCAAATAATCACTATAAGCAAATACAGTGGTTTATCTGAAGCGCTGAGGAGTTGCAATACCTGGTGGGGTATTCAAGTAGAGGAAAATAACACGTGAATGTTTAGCGGATTGATGACATTCTGTCCGTAAAGAAATGCTGAAGTTTGTATTTTTCGGTCATAATGCATGTTTCTGGCTAGTTTTTCTACAGTCTCCTTCAATTGTATGCAAGGAATCAAGGAAAACTTGTCCTCCCTATAAAAATGTTTACATCAGCTACGTTGAGGTGGGCAGTCTCAAGGTGCTTTGCTCAGATATCCGAGAACTAACAATGTAAACAACTTCATAAATAATATCGTTATTATTACGTCACTGATAATTTATAACGTTATGGTCTTATTTGGGGTATCATTTTTCAACTGCAGTACTTACTGCACATAACACTTTTGTTTCACAGATTCAAATGTGGATCCACATCATTCTTTAACACAGGGAGGTCCGTTAGATCGATGACATATTCTTAAAACAAGCTAATCTAGTTCTAGATATATAATATCTAGTATGTTTATTGAAATATTATTTAGTTTACTTAGAAAAACAAAATGCCTTCTACAGATTAAAGGATTGACGAGAAAATACAGATTCAAGGTTCAGTCTCTGCTGAGGTCCGAACGACGAATAAAACTGGTAAAAGGAACAAATGAACATCAGTGCTAGTGGGTAAATATTTGCGAAATCAAAGCCGCTGATATGTTCTCATATTATGTTAAACTTGTCGTATGAAGCAAGAAGAAAGTGAAAAGCAGTGAAATGGTACACTTACTGCTGAAATAAAAATATTAAAAGTTTGAAAACCATTTAATAGATGTACATTTAGCATAAACTACATATGCGTATACAGAAAGTTCATCAAACTTATTGAATGTTATGCCTTTTGGTTGTAAATTGGTCTTGTTACCATGTTTCTTTCTTTAGTTATTTTTAAATAAAAGTATATAAGTGTCTTGTTTGGAACTTCAAACTCCGTAGAATTCCTCATGAACTTCTTTATAAAGTAAAAACAGTCTATGAAATTTATACATTAATCCTACTTCTTTTCATTTCATAATTTTGCCAAAATTTCCCAGTTATATCAGTATAGCTCAGAAAGAGCAAAGTACTAAAAACAAGTAGAGGGATGACCAAAACAGTAGAAGAGAAGTAGCAAAATTTAATATAGGAAACCTGCATTACTTAGAGCAGAACGCTGTGAATTAACGTTATATAGTAACGTATGAGGGTCATTTACAAATTATGTTGAAAACCAAGAAAATTTTCTGTTTTGGTGAACATCTACCTCATTTCTCGATATAGTCTCCATTAATGGCTATACACTTGGTCCAGTAATGTCCCAGCTTTTCCAACCCGTCGGAAAAGTAGGTTTCTTTAAGGTATGCAAAATATTCGCTGACAGTCACTATCGACTCTTCTTTTGGTTAAAATCTTTTAATATCAAGGCAAATTTTCAAGTTTGGGAACAGGAAAAGGTCACTTGTTGCTAAGTCTGGTGAATAAGGTGGGTTGACAAACCAATTCAAAGCCCAACTCATGCACTTTCGCTATTGCGTTTGCTGATGCATGAGATGGTGCTTTATCCTGGCGGAAGAGCACATTTTAGCGTTTCAATCTTGGTCTCTTCAGTTTTTAAACGATCCAACAATTAAGCATAATAGGAGTGTCCATCAACTTACCAGCTGACAAAATGGCCCTTGCCTTCTTTGGTGCACTTTCACCAGCCTTTGTCCATAGTTTTGACTGCTGTTTTGACTCTGGTGTGTAATGATGGATCCAATTTCCATCCACGGTTATAAATAAGCGCGAATAGTCTTGCAGATTGCGATTAAATACCACCAGACACTCGGCAGAAGTGTTCTTCCGGATGTGCTTTTTCTACTGTGAGCAATCGCGGCACCCATCTTGCACACAGCTTTTTCATTGCCTATTTTTCATGCAGGTTATTGTGCACTCACTCAGTTGAGATACTTACAGCCTACATCCCATCATTGAAATTAATCAAACTTATTAAACGACCCTCATAATATATATTATATTCATTGCTGAACAGTAAATATTAAATACCTTGCATTGAACTTGAAACTAAGATACGACTTAAATGACAGTACCTTTTTTATGGAACTCATTAATCTAGCCTGTTATGTAAGTGCAGCTTAGTCCATCGCTGCTTCCACGCTGCTTCCAACGCAGTTATAGTTGTCATGAATGCACTTTTCACAATCTCAGTTATATTTAAGTTATAGCTAAGTTATTAGTTACATTCAAAACATTGAGCTATGATTTGTATTCTCAGTAACGTACAAAATTGCAATGTTAACTGTGAGAAAGCATTAGCGTCATTACGATTGAAATGCCTGTGATTGATTTAATTCCAAAGTTCACGGTACCAAGGAAAGTTGATAAGTAATAACACATAATTTCTGGATAACTACAACATAAAGTAACGGAAAACATAGTTTGAAGTAAACCTTGTGTCACCTATAGATCATCCAATCAGTATGTTGTATCGACTAGGCACATCTTTACATTCATCCATAAGTAAATAGATCTAGTAAAAACATGATCACCCTTAATGATATTATTATGTAACATTAAAATTGTCATAGTTGTACTGAATGGCGAGATTTCATAATTCATATGGTTGTATTAGAAGCCACAGGTCCGAACATAAAATCTTTTTCTCTCATGTTTCCATCACGATCAATGTGATTTTAAGATACAGAAATAATAATCGGAGGGCGGAAAGTAAGCTGCTAACAGGAAAAATTGTACTACTAAAACATTAAACCTTACCACTTTATCCGTGATTTCCGGTTGGATATACCCTGCTACTTCAACCATTTTTATCCTCTCTCTCTCTCTCTCTCTCTCTCTCTCTCTCTCTCTCTCTCTCTCTCTCTCTCTCTCTCTCTCTCTCTCTCTCTCTCTCTCTCTCTCTTCCTTGTTTTAAAATAATGTTTAAATCCCATTCTTACCAGAGTAGGGTAGATTCTGCTGATGATGCACAAAATAAAATAAAATGAAATTAAATGATAACTGGGGAAAGAAATTTGGGAAGTAAAAGTTTTAGGATGAAGCTAGAGACGTTTCTGGCATTTGTCAGCTATAAGGTATTAAAGGTAAAGTATGTTTCGGAACACGTGACCTCAGATCCACTACTTGGACTAACCGTATCGAGTTGTGCACGCCTATAAAGCAGAGCTCTGCGTTCTGCATTGTTACTTTGTCGGTCCTTAAACGCAAACATATGCACAGAAGGGGTGATCTATGTAAACCTGAAGCAGAATACCGCAACAAGACAGACAGAAATGGCCCTTTTTGATCCTACCTGACCTAGGAATCGGTTGTACGAAGATACAGACTCAAAGGGCAGCGAGATCTAGATAAACAACGGCTGTGAGCATGCAAGTGGTCTCTGACATTTCCAGTTTGAACCCACAAGCCTCTAACTGCATATCCAGCACTGTTCACAACCCGGCAAATACTGTAGCCTAGTTATCCTACAACCCTGGAATAAATGCCGATGATGAAGATGATAGAAATAGAAAATGAGGTAATGGAAGGACGCGATAAATGAAAATCGTTCCAGGATTCGCCTACTGATTCCGGGGAAACCAAGCAAAACTCATAAGTCAAGATGCAGACGCCGAAAATCGAACCGTGACCTCCCGAATATTAGTGTCACAAGTTACCGCAGCACCACACCGCTCGGTGTTGTTCCATAAGCTTTTATGAGAATTTGGCCTTTCATCGAACATTATCAAACTGTTTATGATTGTTGTGGCATCATACCACTTCCGGGCTATAATGGACATTGCATTGTTATTACCTGCATATTTATTTAGTTATATATATGCAACATTAGGCAGGTGACTGAAGACGAATCTTCTGAAAGCATTTTGACCCGCAAGGTTTGTTACACAGCAAGTGATACAAAGATAACCTATACATTATGTACAGAGAAACGTGCCTTGTTTCAAGAAAATAACCAGCTAATGAGATACCGATCTCAGAAAACAATATGCAATAATATCCTTCTTGGACTGATAGAAAACTTTCACTTTTTTGCCCTGAGGTCAGCCTGCTCCTTCAAGTATTATGATTATAGCGATGTGCTAAGCGACCTAACCACAACCCACATTTCACACCAGGAGAAATAAAACGCTATAATGGATTCCAAATAAGGCAACGAACTGGATGTAACCTTCGCTGAAATGTTAGGGGCAATAACTCCACACAGGTGTGCCAGTTTCCCAAACGTGTGGAGGGTACTGTTCAAACCAAAATCATTAACCCATATGATCGCTAGAGGTATCTGTTTAATGATGCAACTGAAGCATTAAATTGTTTATTTGGTGCCCATGGGCGATCTCTTGTCGATTCTCAGCCGAAAGTTTCACTACTACAATAACCATGGCGTGGTAAAGCATGTACATTCTGGTAGAAAGGGAAAGAGGAAAAGGTAGAAAGTGCTTCCGCATTACAAAACATTAATGCAATACAATTTTTTATTTAAGTTCATCACTCAAAGTTTATTTAATAATATGCACAGAATTATCAAATGTTCCAAATGAATTAAGTACAAAATATATAACTTTGCATGACTTCCAAAACTATTCATGTGACTTTGATATAAAATACAACTTATCTAGGTTGAAGAAATTATCACTGCAGAAGATATGGTGTAGGTGAAGCTAATACTCAAGGGGGACACTTCGCTCACTGCAATATTTAAGTCCATTGTTGAAACCATCCTGCAAAGGAAGAGATCAAATAAAAGAACTATAAGATGCAGTATGCAAGCTAACAGTCCACAGAGCACGGGAAGTCCTTTAACATTTTCAGGCCCAATACGTATCCCTCTGGAGCTGGCAAAAGAGAACGCTGAACGACCCATCGACCAAGCAGCCGTCTAGCGTCTTTAAGGAAATATATGCGCTATTTGTTCCACAGTACTATATACCACAAAACTTAGAAGTTAACCTACAAATTGACAAGAGATTGTAATGAAAACAATGAAAAAAAGAAAACAGAAATGTCAGACTGGGTGAATGGGTGACAGGAATATAAACCTGATACTACTGAATGCAAAAACCTATATTGGCCTAATGCACTGAAAATATATTTACATTCGAAATCAGAAAACATAGCAAAATATCGTGTATCACGCTATCTCCAAATGTAAACTGAGATGTCACGTTTCTTTATTTTCTGACATTTAAGAAACCTACATTGAGTTAACTGTATCAGATTTGTGTGATACATTGTCACAGAACGTAATTAAAATGAAAGGTTAGAGCAAGATCAAAAAATTCAATGCCATAGCCGGGATTTGAACCACGGATCTTCTGGTCGGAGACCAGAGCGGCTGAACGGAGACCAGAAGATTTGTGGTTCAAATCCCGGCTATGGCATTGAAATTTTCGTCTGGCTCTACCCTTTCATAGTGAGTCCTACACACGGCTAGTGTGAAAGAACAATTAATTTCCATTAATTGTCCCTAATATTGGCCCGAACTATAAAGCCCGGGCCTTAAAGTACCTACAGCATAGTAAGTCGCCATTAAGGTAATTGTCTCATGTGTTTATGAGAACTACTAGTCGTTTATTGGGGAAAACAGGAGTCAGTTGGAGAATTTAATTTCATATTGGCACGTTGGCCATAGTAGCTCAATGGTTTAGAGCGAATGGACGGAGACCCGAAGATCCGTGGTTCAAATCCCGGCTATGGCATTGAAATTTTCATTCTGGCTCTACCCTTTCATAGTGAGTCCTACACACGGCTAGTGTGAAAGAACAATTAATTTCCATTAATTGTCCCTAATATTGGCCCGAACTATAAAGCCCGGGCCTTAAAGTACCTACAGCATAGTAAGTCGACATTAAGGTAATTGTCTCATGTGTTTATGAGAACTACTAGTCGTTTATTGGGGAAAACAGGAGTCAGTTGGAGAATTTAATTTCATATTGGCACGTTGGCCATAGTAGCTCAATGGTTTAGAGCGAATGGACGGAGACCCGAAGATCCGTGGTTCAAATCCCGGCTATGGCATTGAATGTTTCAGTCTGGATCTCCCCATTCATACTGGGTCCTACACACGGCTAGTGTGAAAGAACAATTAATTTCCGTAATTAAATGTTATACTTCTATGCAGCTATATCCTGAAATCATAACGCATACAAATTTCCACTAAGTATTTTAGAGCCAGACTGAAAAATTCAATGCCATAGCCGGGATTTGAACCACGGATCTTCTGGTCTCCATCCAGCCGCTCTAAACCATTGAGCTACTATGGCCAACGTGACATTTTGACACTAAATTCTCCAACTGACTCGTATGTTTCCCGGTAAACCACTAGGAGTTTTTCATAAACACATGAGACAACTACCTTAATGACGACTTACTATGTTATAAGTACTTTAAGGCCCGGACATTATAGTTCGGCCCACTATTACGTACAATTAATGGAAATTAATTATTCTTTCACACCAGCCGTGTGTAGGACGCACTATGAAAGAAGATCCGTGGTTCAAATCCCGGCTATGGCATTGAATATTTCAGTCTGGCTCTACGCTTTCCTAGTGCGTCCTTCACACGGCTAGTGTGAAATAACAATTAATTTCCATAATTTTATTGCTTACAAGTTGTCACGACGTTTAACAAAGTCATTAAAATGGATTTATTAAAATCCAAGATGTCCTCGTATCCATCCACAGTTTTACACTTAGGTCAATATTACTTATTTTATTTCAGTACTTATTAATATAAATAATTAGGATAGAATTTGTGAATAATATTATTCAGGATGTTCTTGATTAGATACAATTCCACATCTTAAGCTTTCTAACAGTGAGTTTTATACAAAATAAATAGGTCGGGAATGCTGCAGGTAGATTAATAAACGCTGATAACTCAAAGAATGTACGAGGACTTCATTAAAGAATGGCCACTTTTTTCTTTATTTTGACAACGTACCTTTATTAATCCTCATAATGTTGAGGTCCTTCTCGAAATGATCTTCCCTGAATGCAATGCACTTGTTCCAGCGTTTTTTCCAGTCTTCAAAGACATGCTAGAAACAATTTTTTGAGAGATCCTTCAAAATTGCCCCGCAGCCTTCACAACTGCTTTTGATGATGGATATTGCCTTCCACGAAGGCGTTTCTTCAAGTTAGGAAATAGAAAAAAGTCACATGGGGCTAAATTCGGGCTACAGGGAGGGTGAGTAAGGCACTTCATGTTGATTTTTGCAAGATATTCAGCAACAACATTGGCAATATGCTGTCGCGTATTATCGTGGTGCAGCATTCAGCTTGCTTTACGGAAATGTAGTCTTTTGCGCCTGATATGGACTTGCAATGTTTTCAGGACATCCCTGTAGTATTTTCGAGTTACTGATGTGTGTGCAGGTACAATATGCTGATAAACCATTCTATAAATATCAAAGAATGACATGACCATAACTTTACCAGCAGAAGCAGCCACTTTTGCTTTCTTGCGGGTTGGTCATGAAGGAGATTTCCACACTGAGCTTTGCTGTTGGCTCTCAAGATCAGAATGATGTAGCCAAGTTACAGCAGCAGTGATTACGTTTGAAAGAAACTCCTGATTTCGCACTAACATCAACTTTAACTGCATGCAGACCTGCATGCGAATCTCCTTTTGTTCGGGAATCAACAGACTTGGAACCTATCGCGCAGAAACACGTCTCATGTGTAATGTTTCTGTCACCAACGTGTGGGCGGCACCCAATGAAATGTTCAGTATTTCAGAAAGTTACCTTAAGGTAATTCGTCGATCCTCTCTCACAGTGGCAGCAGCAAGCAGTGTTGATGTTTCCTTCCGTAAGAGCAGTAACTGGAGCACCGGTTCCACCTTCCTTTGAAACTGACTGTCTCCCCTCGTTAAACATTTTAAAACACATTCGAGTTGTGCTGTAGGGAAGAACAGACCCTCCATAGGCTTCTAGTAACATTGTATGGAACTCAACTGAAGATTTGTTGAGACGAAAGCAGCTTTTCAAAGCCTCATATTGTTCCTCGCGTGTTACCTCCATTGGAGCGGTAGGTGATACAGAACATATCTGAACTGGCCTGTTTCTCACAGGCGGGAACCAGGAGTACCAACAATGAAACTACTACGGCGTGTTTGTTTCACATTAAGCTAACAGAATATAATAAGATTGAATTTTAGTGCGAGAAATTATGACCGTAAGAAAATATGATCTTTCTTTATTGAACAGCCCTCGTATATTAAGGAACAACCGCAAATATCGAAATTTGTTAATTTAATAGCACAGTTTATCAAAATTCTCATCTCACTTAAAATGTAGAGTACAAACCTTCTTTTTTCCGACCACCTGTAAGGGTTTCTTACTAACATGTGTTTTATACACAAATAATTCTAGTTAGGGATGTCGAAGAATGTAAACTCACCACCTTGAGGGCTAATCAACATATGGAAATTAAGTTGGCAGGCATTTTCTCACAAGCTTACTTGTTTGCTTTTCAACAAGTAGTTTATAATATTATTCCAATGTTGCAGTCTGTCCATCCGGTCTCCAGGGTAAGTTTAGACGTTCCATATTAACAAACAAGAAGGGCTGTGGTTTCTGTCAGAGTTATTGCCAGTGGGACTGTACGTGAGACGTCGCATCATTTTTCCTCCTCCCGCTTCCAGACCGCAGTGGCCTGCCATCCGTCAGAGCTGCGGAAGACTTGATGGCTTCATTTACCGACCTCCCAGAACATCATGACATCATTTTCATCTTCAAGCTGCCTGGTCCTTTATACACATATCCTCCTCTTCACTTTCTTTTCTGGATGACGTATTTTCTCGACCCGAGGTCAAGGACGCCGGCTGAATTTCTACAGCGATAAACTCAACTTGCTCCCAGAATTTATAAAAGCAGCTGTTTACATTTGTTAAAGACAATGGATTGAGCATTTAAAGAGGTTAAGATGCCTTTAAAATGCAAATGGCTTTGACAAAAAAAAAAAAAAATAACCGGGTAGTTGGAAAGGAAAATCCCTTTAGCCTTGCTTACAGCAAAGTATGTTTTACTTAATATGATGTTTAGACGAGGATGTAAGAATTCACAGTACAGCAGTACTATTATGCCAGAAAGTAGATGATTAATATTAAATACAATATAAAACCTTATGGCAGAAAGATATTATTAAAAATGTTATGCATTTTTATGAAATTAAAATCATATGGATCAACCTGAAAACCTGGTGTGTTTAGAAATTCATTTGGAATTCTTGACTGAACGATTTTCTGTCTGTAAAGAATACATGGATATGACCCTGGTGAAAATATTTTCACATCATTTAAAATTCTTATGTGTGGCACGGAGAAATTACTTCATGTATAATTGTCTCATTTACGTAATGAAAATTAATTAAAATTAATTTACATGTACACATATAGTAGTACTTTTCCTTTTATAATAAGGTAACGTTAGAATGTAGGAATATCCTATCCATTTTATATTTTCATTGTTAACGGAGTGCGATTCTGAGGTTTCATTTTTCTTGTTACATGCTTCATTTACATTTATTTCTTATTAAATATTTTTTTTAGCTTTCATCAATGGGTAAAACAACAATTCTTCTAGAGGAAATGGTTCCGCGGTAAGATATAATGCTCGCATTTGAGAGGCCCCAGGTTGGTTTCTAAGCTATTTATTCTCATATAATGGATTTTTCGTGATTTTGCGTATGGGTAGGCGAATGCCGCAGTGGTTTACTTTGCACCACAACTTTCCTGTCCACCGTTTCTTTTGTGGTCTGTTTCAGAATTGAAGGACCAGGAGACGGTGTCTGGCATGTTGCCGCTGGATCGAGAGGCCTTTATGAACGATTCTTCGTTACATTAGATCTGATCTCCCAAAGCTCATTAAACCAGCTTCACCTCGGAAAATCCTGGCAGTCCAGGCCTTGAGGACCACATGTTCAATCTGAAAAAGTTAGGTACCACGAATTTTAATTACAATCCCTCAACCTAAGTCATATACGGACGGTGAATGAAATCGTGAAAGGTACTAAAATGAGTGCAGGGTCCATGGAGCTCAGAGTTACCCGAAATTACCCACAAAAATACTTAAGCGGCTAATTCACTTTGACCGAGATTCGAACTCTGGAACCATGCCTTCACGCATCGTTTGCTGGATTCGGTTACTCTTCAGGTCTCTTCGCCATCCGTCCCTTCCAGAATGAAATTTCAGCATAAACGCATCTAAACAGTAAATGAAACTGGTAGAGAACATGATATAAAACTTTAATGCATGTTAAAACCTTAAATAAAACGTTTTTAATAAAACAGGGGAATAATTATAACTCTATATAATAAGCAGAACGTTAAAATGTAAAGAACATATATCAGCATAAAGTTAAATGTTTAACTATCCATGTTTTGTATTAAGACATTTAAACAGAAATCATAAAAGGAAATAGGTTTAATCGGCTCTATTCCGTGATCGAAACGTAAGTTTTGATTTTACGGAAATGAAAACGAGGAATACTAGATGAGAAAATTGAATGACGACAATTTTATACAATTTTAAACGACAAATTTGTGCAGCAAAAGCAAAATTTTTGAGAACAATTTTATCTCAAGACATGTATAATAAAAGCACTTAGTTATTTCGTAACTAATTAGAAGATGAAATGGAAAATAATGAGGCAGTTGATTGAACCGTTTTAAAAATGGTATTTAGTCCAAATAGCAACGAAGCTTCAAGAGATTTTTTAAAAGTACATCCTTTGCATTGCTATCGTTGGTTAGTATTCTGCTAATTTCAGGTATTCTGACTTTATGCAATCCCTTAGCGTTAAGTCGTTTAGTTTGACTTTTGCATATTACATTGACAGTGCATTTACCTTGAAACACGTGCCATTCATGTTCGTGTTCATAATTCCACACTCAACAACGGTAGTGAATACTTTTAACTGATGAAACCTCCTAAAACCTCTGAATTAAGAGGCAAGAATGCTCATCTGTCGAACACGGAGAAACAAAAAAGCCGGAACATATATAAGTAGAAATATAAATTCTGTCTCGTAGCAGAATCAAAGTTGACATGAGAGTATAAGTTATCGCGAAATACCAATGTGGCCAGTCAATCACAATACTCTCCCTGCTAGGACGGGAAAGGTAACGTCTATACCTAAAGGCGAAACAATGAGTGTTTCTGACAGAAGACACTAAATAAATTTTACAGAAAAAACTTTACCATTTGGCATAGAATAACTCATAATCATTTTTCCTTTAAAATACATAGACAGAGAAAATTTACATTCAGGAATAGGAATCAGGGAGGTTGCAGATAACAAAAAACTATCAAGCCTAGTTCCATCGACTGACGTTTCAGCTAACTCTCGGACCTACTTTTATCTTCTTGTCAGAGAGTTTTGTCCTCTTTTAGTTTGCAGCTTTTGGTTTGAAAATAGATTACTGAAGCCAGCTGCTTAAAATTTTTTTCTTCTTTTAAAGCATTAAGAAGGAACGCTCAACCTTATATGAAAGAGGGGGTTTGGCCTGCCTCCACCTAATGCTTCACCTAATGGGGATAAAGGGCATTCATGAAACATGAAATCAAACTGCTCTAATGCTTTAGTATCCAATTTTGCGAAGGGGAAATGCTTTATGCAGAAAAAGAACAATAAGTAGAGCAACATGTCACCAACATAAGCTCATAAGAGAAACATTGGACATCACTGATATTAAGGGATGAAAACAACTATTAGACAAACGAAGAAAAAATTGGATTAACTTGTTTACATTAACGAATAGAGTACTAAAATATTTGAAATGACACATTTATCACATAAATTGTTTCACAAGATACCCAAAGAACATTTCATAATAAATATAACAATGTAGCTGTTTGAAGTGCTTTGTCCACTGCAAAGTGAAGAAAAATTGACATCTATGTTACAGATATTGCAATACTACGTAGACTAATAGTCAGTTTCCTAATATGCTTTATATAATTCAAAATATTTCAGTGGATTTTAAAAGTACTCAAATTTTGATTTGCCTAATTTTATTCAAAATGTCTACAATACTTAGTTTTTAAACAAAATAGTTTTCTCCTAAATGTAAGTCTTAGTTTAACTGTTCTTAAGACACGTAGATACGTGGATGTTCTTGAAGTGGTCTCTACTTTCACTGCAGTTTTATAATTCAGTCAAGAGAGATGGAAAATGCCGAAAGTTTCATAAAGAGTTATCATTTATGTTACGAAATTTAATTCTATTCCACGTAGTTTTATTAGATGTCTCAACAGTGTGGAGTTTCTGCTGTGCAAAGAGGCAGAGCCGCCCTCAAGCATCATCTTTAAGAATCATATTTCGTCTCACAAAAGTATAACAGAAGCGAAAGGTTAATAATGCAATATTCTTGAATCACTTTATCATTCTTAAGATATATAAAGTGGCTTTCTGAACGCAAAAAAGCCAGCTGCAGTAATAATTTTGGCTCGAAAGGGACATAAAAGGAAATGAAATAGATTTCAGGTAATAAAAGATGACGAATGAAGTGCAACATATGGAAGAAGTCTTTTACAGTTAGAGAATTAAGAAAGAAATAATTAAAACTCTAAGGTTTAATTTTTAACACAGCAGGATGCAGAGAATGTTTAGGTTTGGGTAAACTGGGGTATGCAGCACTGTGGCTAGGGAAGGACAGTCTCCCATCTTTCCTGGATTCATAGTGTGTCAAGTTCAAGCTCAGGCCTTTGGACCTTAATATCCTCATGAGAAGCGAGTATGAGATGTAAGCAACAAAACTATCAGGTTCTGAATTTCTCTAACAAACATGTACAATAGGTAGAGAAAGGATTCTATTTCAACCAAAAGCTCTCTGTATTTCACAGGCATTATATGTTTTCACGTTTCATGAACCCCCCAAAAAATGAAGTTGCACTTTCCTTTTAACGTACCCACTTATAGTAATAATTAAAGGAAGTAAAGTATACCAAATAAAACAAATTCAATACGGAGATTTCATTGGAAACAAACGTTTTGAGATTCCTTGAATCGATAAGCCTAACATAAATGCCTGCGTGTACTTTTCGTTCACTTAGATTTTAGCTAGTCGTTTGGGGTGGTTTCTCTATCAGGTAAAACTATCAGGGGTACACAGAATGCTTTAATCCATACTGCGTACAATGGACAACAATCAAGACTTCATTTGGAATCGGATGATGACATTCCTAAATCTGTCGACTATGAACTCACAAACATTGGCTGCAACAGTTTTTCCTTCACTCTGTCGCGCGCATTTACCCTTCACTTGCTTCAGACTAACAAGGGACACTTTTGACCTCGAAATCTCGAAACCGCACGAAAACGTGGTTAGAATAACAAACGACCATTAAAACAGCTGTGGTCTCTGTCATTTCCTTGCAGAACTCCATACTTGTATGCTAGCTCCATCATAAGCTCCATATTTGAGGAATTGTTAAATTTTGTAAGACTGCAATGTGTTGAGCCATGCGCAGGTACATGTTAGTTATTCAAGCATCAAACTTCACTCAAAGATTTACTAACATTTGCTGTACCAAAGTTTAAGCCTATGTTGCAACAAGCTTGAAGAAATTCAGGTTATGACTTTGAAATACATATTGTGACTTTGTGGGTTCGTGAAATAAAAAGTCCAATTACACCACTCCAAAATGTGCTTTATTTCCACCGACTTACAGTTTAACACTTGCCAATTACACAGAATTACTTGCTGCACACAGTTACAATTCACCAGTCCGTCCGTTAAAATTTCACTGTACTCGCGGTTACGTAAGCTCCGGTACACATTCACAGTTACGTACAGTCTTCCGTTGCACAATCTTCTCGTACATTAACACGTCACTGACTAACATTGCCTTCTTACACCAAGAACTGTCCTCACTCACACACACTAACCAACTGATTGACCAACAACTCAACTCCGTCTGTCTGTAACCTTCTTTATATAGGAATATCGCCGGTTTCTAGTGACCAGGAGAATGTTCCAGATTACGTAATTTCTGGAACCAGGTGGACAGAAACAGACGGCACACTGATGTTTTTCCTCCCAACCACTGCCTGTCACCACTACAAGACAAACGAGGGGGAGGTGTGGCTAACGCGGTCCTCCCCCTGCCTTCCGTTCCCAGCTGGTTCACAGGGTGTTCCAGCGCTCCCGTTACACTGCTCCCTCCTCAAAGCTGTTCGCCTCGAACAGCCCCATCGTAGCGTGCGAGGCGGTCCAGGTGTACCACCAGCATCTGCCCGGAGTCTGAGCCAGAAGTAGCGCTGCCGTAGTTTGTGAATCATTCGGTTCGCTCCCAGGTGTCCTCCTGAAGTACCGGCGTGCACTTCCTCCAAGACTTCCGGGACCTTGCTCCGGGGAAGTACCAACTGTCCTCTCTGCGCCTTCCCATCGGGTGACTCCCATACCCGGAACAGCACGCCCACTCTGGTCTTCAACGAGTCCCATTGGGCCCAGTACGACTTGTAGGTGGCGCTCCTCGGTGCGATGTCCTTCCAGGTTGGCCTCGTCCCTGCCTCCACTTCCCTCAAGAGTGGCCCCAAGTCTGCGTCCGCCAGCTGCTCCCTCCTCAGGCCTGCGCTATCCCAGCCTTCAGCAGGCACTGCCACAACTACTCGGACTGCTGCGGCACGCTCCTTCTCTTCCACTCTTGTGCGCTCATGGCCGTCCTGGATCTGCGATAGGACACCTCCAATGTAATGGTCGCTAGCGTCGGTGTCCACAATGAAGGCGCCACCCGGTTGTGGGAAACCCAAAATTGGAGCACTGCACAGGGTCCCCTTCGGGTGCTGGAAAGCGTCTCCGGCGTCCTCCGTCCACACATAAGGCCGGTTTTCCTCCGTCAGGCGGGTGAGGGGTTTTGCGATGTCGTCGGCCTTTTCCTCTAAATCATTAAGGCGGTCGTCTACTTGGCCCATCCGCTTGCCCAGCTCCGTCACGTCATCCCTCACGCCGGCCAACTGTTCTTGAAATTTGGCGGCGAGAGCCTCGTTCGCCACCTTCATTTCCGTGGTCAGTTCGGCCATCTTTGAGGTCATTGTCGTGGCCAAGTTGTTGTTAGCCGTTTCTATTTTTGCAGCGAGGTTTTCATTTGCCGTCTTCATTTGTTTCAACTCGGCGGTGAGGTTGTCGTTGGCCGTCTTCATTTCCATCATTTTCTCCAAAATCTTTTCCAATGCCGCGTCCATGGTTGTAATGTTCGGTGATGTTTTCCCGCTTCCTGACACCAGTGTGACTTTGTGGGTTCGTGAAATAAAAAGTCCAATTACACCACTCCAAAATGTGCTTTATTTCCACCGACTTACAGTTTAACACTTGCCAATTACACAGAATTACTTGCTGCACACAGTTACAATTCACCAGTCCGTCCGTTACAATTTCACTGTACTCGCGGTTACGTAAGCTCCGGTACACATTCACAGTTACGTACAGTCTTCCGTTGCACAATCTTCTCGTACATTAACACGTCACTGACTAACACTGCCTTCTTACACCAAGAACTGTCCTCACTCACACACACTAACCAACTGATTGACCAACAACTCAACTCCGTCTGTCTGTAACCTTCTTTATATAGGAATATCGCCGGTTTCTAGTGACCAGGAGAATGTTCCAGATTACGTAATTTCTGGAACCAGGTGGACAGAAACAGACGGCACACTGATGTTTTTCCTCCCAACCACTGCCTGTCACCACTACAAGACAAACGAGGGGGAGGTGTGGCTAACGCGGTCCTCCCCCTGCCTTCCGTTCCCAGCTGGTTCACAGGGTGTTCCAGCGCTCCCGTTACAATATCATCATTTGCAAATGTAATTAGTGTGAGCTTTCATATTGGACTGCGTGAAAGAGATAGTGATTTGCAATGTGATAATGTAGCTTTAGTGATGAATGGAGATTATCTTCCACTTTGTTTAACCACTTCATCGAAATCCTGCATCTGTACATTGAAGAATAGTTCAAGCGCTATCAGGTCTGTTGTACGAGGGCTGTTCAGTAATTTCTCTTTCGGTCATAATGTTTCACACTAAAATTCAGTCTTATTATATTCTGTTAGCTTAATATGAAAAAAAAAAAAATACCGTCGTAGTTTCATTGTTGGTACCCTTGGTTCCTGCCTGTGAGAACCAGGTAAGTTCAGACATGTTCAGTACCGCCTAACGTTGCCATGGAGGTAACATGCAGTTAAAGTTGATGTTAGAGGAAGATCCGGAGTTTTTTTCAAACGTAATCACTGCTGATGAAACTTGGCTACCTCATTTTCGTCCTGAGAGCCAAGAGCAAAGCTCAGTGTGGAAATCTCCTTCATCACCAACCTACAAAAAAGCAAAAGAGGTTGCTTCTGTTGGGAAAGTTATGGTCATCTCATTCTTTGACATTCATGGAATGGTTTACCAGCATTTTGTACCTGCACACACATCAGTAACTGGACAATACTACCGGGATGTCCTGAAAACATTGCAAATCCATATCAGGCGCAAAAGTCTACATTTCCGTGAAGCAGGCTGGATGCTGCACCACGATAATGCGCGGCTGCATATTGCCAATGTAGTTGCTGAATATCTTACAAAAATCAACGTGAAGTGCATCCCTCACCCTACCTATAGTCCGGATTTAATCCCATGTGACCTTTTTCTATTCCCTAACTTGAAGAAGCGGTATATAAGTTTTGAGCTATTATAAGTACTTTAAACAGAGAAATTTTAGCACTAATACCCGAAACTGCAATAACACATTGACGTCACTGAATTAATTATAACTTCCCTCCCATGGTATTGATATCTTTTTTTCACTTTGTTTCTCTCCACTAATTGTAGGAAGAATGCAACGCTTTGCATGCATATGACCCAGACCAGTTTTGATTATTATAGATTGTTATTCTAAGCATATTTTCGTGATATTCCAAGCTTCAAAGATGTCCCTTGTAAGTAAAATCTCCCTCCTCTTAAACTTTCCTGCTGAAAGGGCACTAGCTAAAACGTTAGTGAACGAACACTGTGTGATTGTGTGTATGTGCGAGTGCGTCTGTCTTCCAACAGCTTTACTCCGAAACATAAAGGCCACACCGTGGCTGTGTGGTTAGACCATTTGGCTCCCACAAAGGCCTCAGGTTCGATTGCAGGCGACCGCAAATTCAGATTTGTGATGGGCATCACGGCGTGGGAGCGTGCTTTTTCCGCGATCTCTGGCTTCACCGCACATCTCAGTCCACTTGCGTTCCATCTTCATTTCATGTACTTATATGACCAGTGACACCGCCTGCTGTGCGGTACGTAGTAAAAGCGAGTGTTACATACTACACCTTTCATTTCGAAACATAAGGTCCCTTAAATGGCAAGTTTGTTATTTGGTATTTAATTTCAGCTTTTTTCAAAGATGTGGTACGAATATTTTGAATAACAAAAAATCCTTCATCCCAAAATCTACCCTTTACACGTAGAAATTTTTATATTTTTACTTGTTTCAAACAATTGCTCTAATATCTTTGAAGAATACTACATGCTTAAAATATTTCAACAGAAAAGAAATGTATATCTTAAATTTTCTGGAAATAGCCTCTGAAATCCTCCACATTTTGAATTGCCTTTTCATAACTGGTACATCTAAGAGATAGACGAAATCTCAGAATCTTTCCTCACTTCTTCCTTTCCTTCCTTCCATCCTTCCTTCCTTCCTTCCTTCCTTCCTTCCTTCCTTCCTTCCTTCCTTCCTTCCTTCCTTCCCTCCTTCTTTCCTTGCAGAGGGAAAATAGTTCAAAGCCATTCACTTAACTTCCAACTCTTTAAAGATTTTTCTATCACTTAAACTCTCTGTATTCCCCTATTTTCATTGTACCAACAAGGAAATATGTCACAAAGGTATTTCTGCAAATCAAGGTATTATCATGGAGCACATAGAAGAATAATATTTGGTAAAAAGTCTTTAGCTGAGGAATCTACATTACTTTGAGTGCAACACACATGATTTTATAAATAGGTCTCATACAAATACATCTTCAAAGGATGCGCAGGTATTCGAAAAAAAAGTCCCTTCTACAAAATTACGCTTTATATAAAACACTTTCCAGTATTTTATGTTATCTGATAAGGCTTTGTAATTATTTTGTTTAAAGTACCTTACCCTTCATATATATATACAGTTAAGGAGGTATGTCAGAGCTATCATGTAACAAGCTTTTTCCCTTTCAAAAATTATTTGCACTTATCTATCTTGTGTGTTTAGAGAAATATTTAATGAAAGATTTTCCTCCAACTTTAGCCTAAACTACTTAGAAAAATAAAAATTTTAAGAGTGAATAAATTTAAATAATTTGTTCAAGTGAATTTTAGCCTTGCTGAAACATCAGAAACTAATACTTATTTAAGTGATAAGATCCACGTGTTTACCTACTTCTTGCTGAAAATCTTAGAATCATAAGATATTCCCTACAGTAGGCTGAGCTTATATATTATAAATGCCACACAGATAAAATGCCTTGCCCCACGTATTACTTCAATTTAAATTTATAAATATAACTTACACTTCAAAGCTTTGTGTTTTCAGATATTGTCTGAGAGTGCAACTTTTTCTATCTTTAAGATGCAATATTATTGGATTATTCGAAAGCTTTATATAACTAAGTGATTAATGTAGGCACATGGAACACAGTTTCGTTGAACTTTTCTCCCAAAGTCATCCTTTTAAAACGATTATGACGACTGGACTTAAATCATACTGAATGCATATTCAAACATCCAAAATATTAAAATATTACTCGCTGTGATACAGATATAGCCGTGAAATCCAACGAGTCATATGCCGAGAGCATAAAAGGTCAACCCAAAAGAGTCATAATTCACTGGAAAACTTGTACAATTATCTCAGTACCTTCCTCAAAAATGATAAAACACTTTCATGTTTTCTTTAGCGAAATAACAAGAACCTCAATATCTTGTCTTATGAGCTAACGACGTCACATTGTCACTAATCCACTTCATTCGTTTATGTAGTGTGTGCAGTCATCAAGTACATTGCATGAAACATATTTCTTCATCACTCCCTCACTCGCTCACTCACTCACTCACTGACTCACTCACTCACTCACTTACTCACCCGCTCACTCACTCATTCGGTCACGGTTGATTGTAACAGTTCTTTTCAACCTAATCAAATGTTACAGATGTTTGTTAGTGTCTGCCATGAGTGTATTTTTTGTTTATTGACGCTCATTGATTGCTGTGATTCTTTGTACCGTTCTATATGGGGTATGAAGTATCGTTTAATTTTATTCAAACGCCTCTTTATTAAGCTTGGGATTCTTTTACGTGCTACATATATTACACTGGACAATCGGCCTTACTTTCCTTGCGAAGGAAGGCGTGCTGAGAACCTTTAGTCACTAAAAGCTCAATTGCTCTTCGCCGAGTTTGAAACCGTGACCTCGAGAACCAAAGGTTAGCTCGGAGGAAGACCATAAGTACATGAATTTCACTGAGCTTCCCGTGGAGTTCTATCTTTCGCTTAAGTTTGGGCATCACTGGGATAGAGTGACATGAATGGACAGGCACGGATTCACGAAAGCCTTCATCACTGTGAAGGGATGATGAGGATGATGATGATGATGATGATGATGATGATGATGATGATGATGATGATGATGATGATGATGATGATGTTGTTGTTTCGTTCTATTATCAGACGGACTTGTTTTCTAATCCTGTCAATACACTTATAAAACCATTGCGTATTTCTTTTGATTCATTTTTGGAGCTCGGCAATCAGCCGCATGCAAATTTATGTGAAAAATAAGTAATCGGTGGAAATTAATTGTTTTTTCACACTAGCTGTGTGTAAGACGCGCTATGAATGGGTAGAGCCAGACTGGAAAATTCAATGCCATAGCTGGGATTTAAACCACGGATCTTCTGGTCTCCATCCAGCCGCTCTAACCATTGAACTACTATAGCCAACGTGCCGATATGACACTAAATTCTCCAACTGGCTCGTGTAAATTAAGTAATTAATTACTCTTCGACATTTAAGCATTTTCAAAAAATCGTTTCTAACTACCCCGACTCCAGTCCCTCAACTTAAAGTTATTTGCAGCAATTACAGAATTCATGAAGAAATAAAGTACCAGTTTATATAGCTGATAAATCATAGGTGCCCGCCTCGATAGCGTAGATGGTAGCGTGTCTGCCTCACGTTCAAGAGGACCAGAGTCCGAATCTCTGTCAGGGTGAGTTGCCTGGATAGGGTTTTCCCGGGTTTTTCCCTTATCCTGAAAGACGAATGTCAGGCAACTCTAAGCTCTATGGACCCTGGGCTCATATGAGCATCATTTCAGCCATTTCACTCATCGTCCTATATGACTTAGCGTTGGAGGACGTAAATTAATTAAAAAAAGAAAGAAAAGTAAAATAAAAATGTGAAAAAAAAGAATCATAGGTTAAACAAAAACCTAACTACACAAAAATTAAAATGCCACTGTCTTTCTTTCATTCCTTTTCGTCATTAAATATTTCCGAAATATTCGTTGTTTTTGATTTCTTTTCAATACTTTAGCTATTCGTTTTTTTTCTCATAAAATTCAAAAAGTCCATCTGAACATTGATTCAAAGTAATGTGAAAAGACTGAACAAACTATTTTACAATAGAACGTGATGTGACCTATCATATGTTTTAAATTGGTGTTTGTTAACTTCTCTCTAAGAACTACCCGGTGTAAATGTTGGAGTAGCTATTTACAACAAAGATTTAACCCTGCAAAGGAGGAAAATCACAAAATGGCGAATGATTGTGCCTAATGTGCTTTCAAAATATACCAAAACTATTTTCAAAATTAGTCTGAAAATTTATTGCAAATATTTGAAAGTACTTTGAACAAACCTTTTAGACTTCTGCCTCCATTTCTAGGCGAAAGTATGATTAAAGGAGATTGAATATAAAATCGAGTGTATGAATAATGTTCACCTGTACATGAATAATACAAACATTTCATTCAAAAGTAAAGATTTGGATTTTGGGGAGTTCCTATTCAGATTAAATGGCATACAAAGAATTGTACAAAGGGATACATCTAAACAAACAGCGCTATCTTTGAAAGGCATGAAAATAAATGGAGGTTATGCAGACGTGTGCAAATTATTAGACTCAATGGTGAAATTTTTAACATATACCGTTTATTTTCTAATTATTTAACAGAAATAATATTACAAAATATTTTTCCACTCTTAGTATTCTGTATGCATTCCTTTAGTCTTTATTACCATTTTGATGCGTTTTGGCATGCTCTCTACAAGTGTGGAGCACTTTTCCTTTATTTCTTCATCTCTGCGCCAAATACTTATCAGGCCATTGCTATTTTCAAGCTTTTCAGTCTCTGTTTAACAATACTCCGCAAATGCTCTATTGGATTTAAAACAAGGCTATTTCCCGGCCATGGTAGTACTTTTACATTGTTTTGTTTGAGGAACTGGGCTACAGATTTTGCTCTATGGACGGGAGCACTGTCATGCAAGAACACAAAATCCCCATTTGGAAACCATTCTTTACTTTGCGGAAATAGTCTTGTTTCTAATACACTTTTATACTGTTTCTGCTCCATAGATCCCAAAACTATGTCTAATCCTCCAGGTTCATGGACAGCCATACAGCTCTAGACCATTTTTGATGTTGCGTGCTTTACTATTTGATCGACACACTGAGGGGAAAATGCTTCTGTATCTCTCCTTCTCACATATTGGCTGCTCTCTTCACATACTTCAAACATGGATTCATCTGAGAAAATTAACTGAAACAATTATTAATATTAACCAGTTTTAAAATTGCTGAAAGATAGTATAACAAAACCAGCAATGAGAGAAACAAGGTTTAGGCTGTTTATTTCACTTCCCTAAAATTTACATGTACATATTTTAAGTTTATGCTATATACAATTTCCATACTATTTACCTTTCTCCAAAATTCCACTGGATGTTTCTGCATCTCTTTGGTACATTCTAAACGTTTTTTTTTTTTTTTTTTTTTTTTTTTTGCCATTGCAGGTGTCAGTTTAGCCTTTTTACGTGGCCTGCGTGCTGGTAAACCTGCTTCACACAATCTTCTGCGAAATACTGAGGCTGATATTTCTGTACGGTAATGCTTTAGTTGATTACTGAGGTCAATGCTGGTTGCTTCTATTTTGTTTTGCCATCTGCACAAGTTTTCTTTGCATCCTTGGTGATAACTTTCTTTTCCTCCCGCATTTTCCATCGCTTTATTAGGTCAACGTCTCACCGAATGTTAAACCTTGTTGAATGCGAGTAACATATTTTTGTGAAATACACAATTTCTTAGCTATTTCACGTTATGAATAGTTTCCTTCAAAATACTCTCAGTTACGGCTACTTTCCTTGGGGATAAGTGAGCAGTTTTACCCATAACCTTACTTTTGAATCAATGTGAATACTAAGGATAAGATACAGGATGTTACATAGCTTGATGTCAATTAATAATAAATACTGAGGATATATTAGTCATAAAACACAATAAAAGCAAATATTAACAATCTTCAGTTACTACATTCACCAAATGAAAGCAATATCACCAAACAGTTGGATAAACAGACATGAGGGAAATGGCTGCTCTTAATTCAGAGCTACCACCATATTACTATAAGTAAAAGAAAAATCCCCCAGCTATTATTAAGAGAGAAATTTCATTGCATATGCTTCATATTATAGCAAAGAAAATAATTATGACAAATTGAAATAGGTTCCGGCGGTAAATAATTATTTTGAATGTTAAAATGAAGCAATTTAAAAAAAAAAGTATAATAATTTGCACACGTCTCTATTTAAGTACTTCAAGATCTAATTTATTGGCTTTCTAATTTCATGGCTATGAAGAATAAAACAATATATGTAATTGTTAAAGATTGGTTTAGAAATAATAAAACAATTAAATGCGGCAAGGTTTCCAAAGAAGAACACAAAGTAGCGAAGTTAATTTGCAGGACCATTTTTTATCTGAGATGATGTATCTACAGCTGTCTTATTCTTTTCACATCTCCACGACACGCCAACTGCAGCGAATAAGATTTGGGGTTGATTTGAACGCGCGACATGGGTCCTAGGGAGAAGTTGGAATTGATTGCCGTTGCCAATCGCTGAGCGAGCACATCTACTGGCTGTGACGTACCCTGCAGGATGTCCGACTGCGTTTGTTTCACGTCATTTGGCAAGCCAGGGCCACCGCACATGGTCAGAGATAGCATCTAGTATTGCCGCCGTTGAAACCCAATACAGCCCTAATTCCTTCCGTCCGTGTGACCTCTGAATGCACCCAGGCGTACTCGCATTATCTGTTCTGATGGCGATTCCACAACCACACCCGGCTTCTCTGAGTCACATGCGTCCGCCGATTGAATCTCATGATTTCATGCGAAATTTTTCACCGTCGAAGAATTGCCGCGTCCGTGGACCGTGACAAGTCACTCCCAAGTTAACCGCGTGTCTGCGGAATAATCTTGACATCGCCGCTCGTTAAAGAATTGCTTGCGCTGCCTTGCCTCCCAACCATTTTGCGAGACAGCACAATCGAACTCAATGACTTCGATTTCAGTTAGATAATTAGGAATTCTCTTGAGGATTCTCATGTCGACGTAGCTCTCTTTATGCTTTCGTTCGCATTCTTTCTCAATATCGATTTTTGCAAACACGGCCTATACAAAACCATTAAAACTATAAAAGCACCACGCACGTGAAATCCTGAAATCACTGCTGCTTATTCGAATGAAATATTACACTGATATAATCTCAACAGAATAATATGTCTTTCAATAGCATTTCTGACATTTTCTCCCGCCTTTACGGATTCTGGAGCAATGATTCAGAACCTACAGTAAATTTTGCACTGAAAGAAAGGCGTGGGTCCTAAATCTTTAAATTAGTAAAATTAAGAGTTTTGTCATTTTAAGAGAGAGCTGGAATATAATATAAAAATAATGAATACATATTCACTTAAGTTTATGCATCTCTTCACTATAATTTAATATTAACTATGTCATTCTTAGGAATAATCCAGTGAATGCAAATGGAACGAACAGATGAAAAAGGTTAAACCAGACTGAGTAATTCAATGCTGAAAGGAGGATTTTAACTAGGGACCTTCCAGTCTACACCTCGTTGTTCTAACCAAATGAGATTTGAACTAGGGACCTTCCAGTCTACACTTCGTTGTTCTAACCAACTGAGATTTGAACTACGGACCTTCCAGTCTACACCTGGTTGTTCTAACCAACTGAGCTACAACGGCAAAATGCTGGCACAACATTAAACTCTCCAAGTAACTCGCGTTCTTTGTCTCGGTAAACAACAAGGAAACTTCTAACTCGTTTTATACAAGATGGCCTAATGGCAATTTACAATAATTCTGAAAGTACTTTTAGTACAAGTATTCATATTACACAAATATAACTATTTGTAACAGAAAGTTTACTTATCTTAAGAAAATAAAGTTTATTCTGCTTTCTCATTGAGATCGATTTCACAAACAAATTGCTTGCATCTTTAGTCAATCAAAAAACTTCGTTGTCAAGGATTCCGGTTACTATGTTATTATGTTTTCTCAGTATTACCAAAATCTGAAAACGAAACAATCCTGAAAACAGAATCAACTGCTGGTATTTAAAAATTCATTGCGCAATGTTTATTTTTTAAAATAAATATATTTTCCCAAACCATTAGATCTATCGGGACATTTAATTGTTTTAATAATTTAACTTAAGGATCTATTTCATGGTTAAATAACCAAAAATGATCTGCTACGACCAATGTATCACTTTGTTTATACTTAATGTTACGAAAATGTACTTTCGTTCTGGTTTCCAAATTACTTTTCGTCTTTCCAATATAAACATGATCACAATCTGAACAATTAAATTAATAAATACCAGATTTTTTATAATTAGGAATTTTATCTTTTTTAGAGAAATGTAGCAAATTTTTAATACTATATTTTGTGGAACTAAAGTTATATCAATTTCTTTAAAAAAGAAAATTTTTATTAACCCAAGGATGTTAAGCAAATTTTTTTTAAAAATACAATCGTATTTTATTTTGGAAGTGTAGAAATATCATTAAAAGTTTTCTTTTATTTTTACATTAGTCAATCTTCATTTGTATAAAGTCCTTATTAAAACCATTAATTAAAGCAGTATTAATAATATGTTTATAATCTTTATTAAATTCTTCTCTATTGAGGGGCATATTTATTAATCTATAACTATAAATCAAACTATTAAAAACAGCAAATTTATGTGAAAAAAGGGTTAAAATTATTATTTTTATGTAATTATCAATATAATGAAAATGTTTCAGGCTTAAAAATAGTGAACTTATATGTATTTTCATCTGAAAAATGCAAAAATCTCCATAAACATGATAGATTAGCTCTTTTTGAAGATAAGGTGACATTTCATATTTTAGAGTGAAGTTTTTAAATTTGGGCAAATTTTTTGGGGGAGTTGACACACCTGTCAAATAACAAAACACAATCAGAGAGAGATTTTGGAAATTAAGTGATGCAAAAGTTAAGGAACGCATTTTTGTCGGACCACAAATAAGAAAACTTGTAAAGGATCCTGCATTTGACCAAATTTTTGAGGAGAAAGAAAAGGAAGCTTGGGAAGCCTTCAAGGGTGTTGTTCATGGATTTTTACGTAACACAAGGGATGACAACTACAAGCATTTGGTGACAGTGCTCCTGCAAAAATACCGTAACCTTGAATGCAACAGGTCCCTTAAGATCCATTTTCTCCACTCCCACCTAGACTTTTTCTCTCTTAGTTGTGGAGTTGTTAGTGGTGAACATGGGGAGAGACTCCATCAGGACATTTCAGTTATGGAACAAAGATATCAGGGTCGTTGGAACTGCAGATTACTGTTGGTCTTTGTATAGGGATTCTGCGGAACTCCATCACAAGAGGCAAGCTAAAAGTCGACGAAGTCAACTAGTAAAGGGACTCATTGTATGAAATATTTTAAGGAAAATAATATACTAACTCTGCCATGTCTGTATATCTTAGAACCCGTATGCTTTATAAACAACAACATACAACATTTTCAAACAAATAACACTATTCATGAACATTATACTAGGAATAATACTAAATTACATATACTGGGATCAAGATCAAATAAAAAACTTAACTCAGTACTTCATAAAGGGGTTCACATGTATAAATTAATCTTAAAGAAAATAAAAAACAATGATAAGAAAAGATTCAGAAGAGATGTGAAATCATTTTTAATAAATCAGTGCTTCTATAGTACTCAAGAGTTCTTTGAATATTTTAGATACCAGATTAAGTAGAGTAAGTGATTACATGAGAATAATTTTATGATACTAATGGTTGACAATTCATGTAAGTTTTCTGTATTTGTTGACATTGATACAATTTAATCTGATTATTGCATGCAGAATTAATTCTGTATTTTCTGAATTTCTAGTTTGTATTGTTTGTACTGTATCTTGAAAAAGCAAATATTTCTGTACAGAAATTAAATGCTAAATAAATAAATAAATAAATAGGCCACCACATGATTCTCTTCATACACGACGATCTGCGAAGTATTTTTCCAGCAATTTAGAACTCTTAGCATGTAATTACCAGTTAAAAAATCAAATGCACTTTCATTGTTGTTAGCATGCATGTAATTAAAATATATCCTTTTCTCTGAATCCGTTAATATGTGATACTTTGACCTTGTGTATATCATAGAAACTAGAGCTAATAAAAATTTTTCATTGTCATATTTGGTTATCTCAACCCAAGGTAGTAGGAATTGCCTCATGAAGTGCTCGAAACATGTGCTCAGTTGCTATTTTTATCATATACTTCACGTGGAATATCTGTGACCTATGTTTGTGTGTTTCATATCGGTTGTTAACACAGATTGTGTTTCTTACGTTTGCAACTTTACCTTCGTGTTTGATAATGTTACCGTCTAAAAAAGTAAACAGAAGTACACACAGGAGTTAAAATGAATTATTCATCTCAGCCATGAAGCATAAATGTATGATTTTATTGCTAGTACTTCAGTTAGTAGTCCAAGAACAAACAGTTAACCTCCATGCGGCAGTATACACTCTGGGAGTTTTATAAGCAATGGCGGTTTTATTGCACATTACGTAGAAAAAGAAAACCACTCCTTTCATTTATCTATACCGCGATAATACGCGCATGAGGTGCATTAATGATGAGCATGGTTACATGGCACTACTAGATTACTAATCTTCGCTTTTACGAACTGTTGCACCCAAAATAAAATTAATGGTTGTCCTTCACTCGTCTGTCATCATGTAATTTACGCCCTCAATTAAAAGCCCGGACATTGAATGCAATGATGTCACGCGAAGAGCCGTAAAACTGAATGCAATATAAATTTTAAAGCAGCTTATGCTAGCCTTTGCCGCTAGTCCACAGTCGACGACGCCCCTATGAAGAGCTTTTT
This sequence comes from Mantis religiosa, assembly GCA_030765055.1. Taxonomy (NCBI): domain Eukaryota; kingdom Metazoa; phylum Arthropoda; class Insecta; order Mantodea; family Mantidae; genus Mantis; species Mantis religiosa. The sequence continues at coordinate 176,492,777 of CM060952.1, forward strand.
TAAGAACTGTGAAGAATGTGGGCATGTAAACTATGTGCATGTACCTTTTATTTCTTATCTATTGTTCACAGCGAAAGAAAATACCGAGAATGTTGCCACCATATTTTCTGCCCGTTGAAGAAATTGCATAGGTACATCTGCGATAAAACAGGATACGTGCAAGTACAAATATATGTATGTTGTCACTTTTCCCTTCATTATTCAAGCGCTATTCTGATTCACACTACGCAGTGTTGTGACGCCAACTCGCTGGTTGAGATCAAATTTTGACACTTCCAATCTCGGGTGTTCAGTGAATCTGTAGCCAGTACTCAAATGTGACCTATCTTTTTATCTCTTAGGGCATGCCTGGGCGATGTGAGGATAGAATTTGAACGACAAATTTAATGACGGCTAATAATGTTCTATTTGATGTGAGAGGAAAACTGTTTAAGAATATAGCATTGTTTCCTGATCATAACACAACAAACTGTAAACACTGAATTACGAGGCATGTTTTTTAAGTCAGTACCGTTTTGCCATTCCGCCGCCGCAGCGCTACGGTCGGCGTTCCGCGCATGTGCGCTGGTTACCTACATCTCTTATCTACGCACTGACGCCATTACAGTCTGATTCTTCATTGTATACGTTGGTTACTGAGTGTTTAAGATGCCTCCGACAATCGTGAGTCCCGCCGATTGTGAAGTACGGGCTGTCATACGATTTCTTAGTGCTAAAGGCGTAAAATCGATCGATATTAATCGTGAGATCTGTGAAGTTTATGGACAAAACATTATGAGTGATGGAATGGTAAGGAAATAGGTGAGAGCATTTAAAGATGGCCGCACAAATGTGCATGATGAAGAACGGGGTGGGCGTCCTTCGGTCGTTACTGAAGATTTGGTGCAGAAAGTGGACGAAAAGGTGAGAGAAAACAGACGCTTTACAATTTCATCATTGTGCGACTATTTTCCTCAATATTTTCGTACTGTTTTTTATCGCATTGTGACCGAGAACTTGAAGTACCGGAAATTGTGTTCACGTTGGGTTCCGAAAATGTTGACGGATTTGCACAAATCCCAACGTTTAGGCAGTCATTGACCACAATGAAGGTGAATATTTTTTAGACCAAATTGTTACTCGTGAGGAAACATGGGTGGCCTACGTCACACCAGAATCGAAAAAACAACCCATGGAATGGCGACATTCATCATCACCCAAAAAAGTGAAGTTTAAGCAAACAATTTCTGCCCGGAAAATCATGTGCACAGTTTTTTTGGGACAGAAAAGGGAGTATTGCTAGTGGAGTTTCTCCCTCATAATAAGAAAATCAATGCAGCGCCTTATTGTGAGACATTGAACGATCTGCGCCATGCAATCCAGAACAAAAGACGTGGCAAGTTGAGTAAGGGTATGGTTTTGCTCCATGAAAATGCCCGTCCACACGTGGCTAATCGGACCAAAGATCTCATCAAATCTTTTCAATGGGAAACTCTAGATCATCTTCCATACAGCCCTGATCTGGCGCCCAGCGACTACCATTTGTTCCTGCACTTGAAGAAACATCTGGGCGGTCAGCGTCTTCAAGACGACAACGAAGTCAAAACAGTTCTGATACAGTGGTTAACACGTCAAGCGGCAGAATTTTATGAGGAGGGTAATCAAAAACTGGTGCCACGTTATGAAAAGTGCCTCAATATTTACGGAAATTATGTAGAAAGGTAGTTTAAGGTACAAGCTTTCATGTAAAAATAAAATTATTGCGATATCTATGCACGTCTTTTTTTTAATTCCAAAACGGCACTGACTTAAAAAAGACATGCCTCGTATTAAAAATTATAAGTTGTGTCGTATCCATACTACACGGTTAATAAACTGCTTCCGTAGTAATATATACTGTCAAATTTCAAAGTTTCTGAATCGCCAATGAAACCCAGTTTTAACCACTGTGATTTGGTCAATTCCAAGAATTTCGTTCCCATTGTAATTTCATGAAATTGGATATGTGACCTTCCTTGTTTTCTGATTTCTGATTATGTGATCTGGGAAATGAATTTCTTGCTGAATGATTTAACCGGAACCCTAAATGCTTTAACTACTTTAACTGATTATAAAATTTGTTTTTCTTAGCATAGAAGCTGCTATTTTTTCTCAAAAAAAATTTAAATTGTTCAGTAATGACTGTAATTCTCGCTTCTTAACATGTATGGAAATTATTTACTACGAATATTTATCCATCTCCTCAATAAATAACAATAATCTAGATAAGAGTCACAAGAAAAAATATAATGTGCCGCATTCACATGATTTCTCTAACCTCCATTCTCTATAAATGACTCTTTCAAAAACTAGTGTTCTGATTACTTCCAGAAGTCTAAACATTGACACTGTTCATGATATGTTCAAGAGGAATAAACAAGCTAAGCGATGATCATGTATCTTAAAAACGTGTCGCTTTGTGATATCTTTAAAATTCTCTTCGCGTAGCCACAAGAAAAGAAATGCTGACTTTATACTTCAGAAATTTACTAATATTTGAACGTTCAAATAATTAAGAAGGAATTTCTTGGAAATGGTTAAGCCTACAATACAGTTTTATTTAAAATTAATTTTTATCTCTTCTCAAATTTCTGTGTAGTAAAATTTTTTGTAATTATTGTTTTTAGCAGTTATAAAACAGTAATTTAGAATAAATGGAATTAATTCACAAGTTCTCTGAAAAGGCATATTATAAATTGTATCGGCTTCAAAATTATTGAGTACGTAGAGGAACATAGGGTACTTAATATTTGTGCATCTATATTTCACATTTGAACATTTAGAAATTGTGTTTTGGTGATGTAAATGTGTTTATTATTGCATAATTACCTGAAAAACATAAATTAAATAGACATTTGCAACAAATCGGAGTAGCTATCACGTCAAAAACAAAATTAGTACATTTGCCCCGTTTTGCCCCATAGGTGGGGCAGTAAGGGGTATTATTTCTTTGACCAATTTTTGATCAGTTTTTTTTTATTTTTTACATTTAGTTCTCTTCTCACAATATGCACAAATATGTACAACATCTTCATCATCACTTTGGACACCTGCACACGAATTATGAGCCAACTGCAGACAGCAGGGATGTCTAATCCTCCCTGCTTCTGAATAATCGTGGCAGTAAAGACAATCATCTTCGTCGTCTTTTGCCACCTCTTTCCTGTTACCAGCAGACAGATGACTTCTGGGACGTTTGATTACAGCAGGATTAGTACATCTAGGCCTACCTTTCGATGTTTCGCGATTTTATCGCTTTCTGGCAGAGCAAGACGCCTTTTTACAGGTCTTTTATTCATTTTTTCTTGTTCCGCATCCAATAGCGCTTCTTTGTAAGGGGATGTTGTCAGTACTGTGCTTTTCCCCATGTTTTTCCAAACTGTCTTGTTTTTCTGATCTACCTTTGTAATAGGTGTGATATTTACTGGGCTGGAACTCTGGAAACTACTGCAGCCTGGCATCTCAATGATTTCTCTCCCAATATGTGAACCAGAGACAACGAACATCTCAGAACTTCAAGGATTAACATCAGGAACTCAAAAAAAGAGATCAATATCTATCGCTTTGGACGGTAGGAAATCAGCGTAATCAACCATATTGAAGTTTACAGACCATATTCCTGTTTTTCGAAACCCATTGACTGCCGTGCTCATTGTTGAGGCTCGCATATAAGTGGCACCAAACAATGATGCAACCTGAAACAGTGTCATGAATTTTCCTGGATTAGATCTAACCCAGGAGCAAATTTCATCCTCATAATATTTGATTAGTGGTTTCATGAAAGAAACAGTGAGTGTGTGTGAGTGTGTGTTGTTTAGGGGCCCATCGACAACAAGGTCATTTGGGCCCATGAAAGAAAGAAACATCTAGCGGCTGCAGGCTATGAGAACGTTTTTAACAACATAATCAGGATTATTTCGTTTCTTCTTAACGTAGCGTTCAAGAGTTGTTTGGGGCACTTGAAATTGACTAGCTGCCCTTTTGTACCCTATTGAACCATCAAATATAGCATTCACAACCCCCCCCCCCCCATTGAGACTAAAGGCCACTCTTGCCTCTGTGACTTCTTTACGTAATTACGCACTATTCCGAAATCACATGAAACATGAGTAGTCAATCATATGAATAACACACAAAGAGTTTTACATATTGCCCCGTAAACACAAGTTTAGGTTAATGCATGTCGATGGTTCGATATTCAAAGATAACTTAGCGAAAAACATGGATTTAGAAGTAAATTATATTCCAAAGTAATTATTGTTTTTATTTAAATGTAGATATGATTTACTTACATGCCATGAAAAATATCACGAATCTTGTAAAATCTGCTTCAAACTGTATGCATCACACAACTCGCACACAACAGAGTCTGTTATGGCAGTCAACTGACGTGTACTAGTAGCTGTGATTGAGATGACGTAGTTTTGAGAGATTCCGGTAGATTGTGCCACATACTAGAGAGTAAACACGTATATCCCGTTCTGCCTCACTACACTGATATGCCCCATGTTCCCCTACTAGCCTTTTTTTAATTTTTTTTTTTAATTTTACGTCCTTCGATGATAAGTCTTATCGGACGTTGAATGAATTGGGTGAAATGATGCTCAAATGTATCCAGGATCCATAGAGCTTAGAGTTACCTGACGTTCGTCTTTCAGGATTAGGGAAAACCCCGGGAAAACCTTATCCAGGTAACTCACCCTGATCGAGATTCGAACTTGGGACCTCTTGGACGTGAGGTAGACATGCTACCTTCTACGCTACCGAGGCGGGCAGGTACCAGCTAGTTCATTCAAAATCTTTAGAGAAAGTTTGAGAAAACAAAAATGACAAAAAACCATTGACCAACTGAACATTGTCCTTTAAGTCCGTTGTTGACCTAAAATGTGCAGATGTGCTTCTTACCTTAGTTTGCTTCCAATAAATGAGCATAGTAGAATTTTCTGAGAAAATAGTAAAAGTTGTTTTTCTTCTGATGTTGTAAATGATTAAACAAACTGTTACATCAAGTATATTTAACGTATCATAAGTTCAATGGAACCTTAAAAAGGCTATATCACCTGATTATGTCCTAGAGGTGGGATAATACTTCTGAGAGCACCCCACAGTTTTTAATCCAGATAATGTTATCATTGGTATCATTTGCCAACACACGACTGTGTTAAGGGTAGAAAAGAGACCGGGAACAGCAGTTAGTAAGGGTGGAAGTGCCATGTTCCATTACTCGAACCACTGGACGCTCTCCAGCGACCCCTCCTGCTGAGAGGGTTCGCAAACCTGGAGTCAAAGTAATTGATCTACCGCTTGCTGGGTTGAAAATCCGCAGCCGATGAAAATTCATTGCCCCGCAGGGCCCCGTATTGGAAGTTGTGCTTGAGGACGATAACGCAATGCACATTCACATAGGCAGATGAATAAACAATGTACTTCAAGAAACGTTTCCCTTCTGCAAGTGTTGGGATTTCTGTTGCTACGCAGAATTTTGGACAAGTTTTGCTGCATTGTTGATACTATCAAGGACAAAGTTATAGATAGTACATCAAAATTCGCGCATCAATCAAACGTGATACTCCATTCTTCTAACTTCTCTCGAGCATTATGATTTCCCATTGATTTAACACTTACAAGACCTTGATGATATAAACAGAACTACAATAATCTGTAATTTTGTGGAAGTGCTATTCTTTAATTGATCCAGACGGACTGAGTTGAGTTTTAATGGATAAAATAAATAACCAAAAATAACATTAGCAACATATTTTCGACATTTAATACGTTAAACGCAATATAATTACTAAAACTTGAAATATAAATGAGAGAAGGGCTTTGAAACAATACACTTCTCTGAGAAATCAGTTCTTTCAGAATTACATTTTTCTCTATCATGCCCAAGGGTTCACTAACAAATTACTGAAAACAACCAATTTCGAAAACATATGTACTCTATGCCATAAACTGAATAAGGACATTTCACCGAACTTTTTGGAACACTTCTGAACTACTACAAAAACGCACTTTTAAAATAATATGTGGATATTTTTAGACAAAATACTATTACCAAGGGACACGACAGGAAGGTTATTAATAAAATCTCTGACCCAGTAAGATTACTCCATAGTTTCGCTTAAGGACTCCTTTCGGGACGTCTGTGGAACAATTACTAGCAGGACTAAACTTCCTGACTGAGGTTATTTTTTTTCCTCTTCTTTTATTCAGGTCTCCTAGGTCCTTACAACCACAAATCCTGGGGAGTTACTCTGAACTGCACCGAGCGGGATAGCTCAGGCGGTTTCGTCTGTGGACCGTAATCGAGAGGCATGGGTTCGATTCCCGTGGCCGACCCTCCTGATCCATGGCTTTTTCAGGTGTTTCCCAGGTTGCTAATTACATCCCCCGAATTTTCTGTCCCTCCATTTCATCTCCATTATCATTTCATATCATCTCTCATCTGGTAGTCTCTTTCAGGGTAGAAGTGTCGGCGGGTGTCTCGGCGGTGCATGGTGGGATGATATACTCTGAGGAAAACTACTTCCTCCTCCGGTAGGTCGGTTGCTGGTATCCGCTCCTCTGCTGGGACCATTTCGGTACCGCCAGCCAGGGACCTTTGGGGTTCGATTCGCCTGCCTGGAACTTTTAGGACTGCTGGGCTCGTTGCCGAGAGTGAGTTTACTGTCCTCGCCTGTCGGGGAAGTCTCTAACCAAGTAAAATATAGGGACCCTGCCCTCTGTACTGCCGTGGCTCCTTGGGTCGGCTGCCCTCTGTCTCCTTCGCCTCATCCATCCTTCCTTCCTTCCACTTTGGGGCATAGGGACAGTGGGTCCAGCATGGTGACCAACGTACAGACTCCCCTCAGTAATGAAATCCTAATCTCAAATCTCTCCGTATTGAAATTCTAATCCCTAATCCTTCCACAAATTCTTCTCTCATATACAATTTCAATACATATTGCACTAATATACACGTTTGTGGTGCCATAAGCAGTCGAAACGGGCATTAAACACTATTATGAGAGGAACATCAATGTTTATCAGTGAATTACTCATCATCATCATCATCATCATCATCATCATCAAAAACAGACTCCTAGAGATGCAGATCATGAGTTAGATGCTCTCATCTTTTATTCCAAGAACCAAAATTGTTATTTTTATCCGCTCAGTTACACACAAAGTAAATACGGTATCTTAAGGTGTTTTACTGCAATAGCTCATTGTTTCCCTGCTTAAAGAAACTAAACTAAACTAACTAAACTAATTAGAGCCACGAAGTTAAAATTAATAATTTTTAACTGTTTGTATTCCAAAAACAAAACCTTATGTTCCCTTCAATAAGGCTGCGTTTCCTTATAGGTTACTTTCCCTCCTAGTAATGTAGGGGAAGTATTATACTGCAGTTACAAATTCGATTTCGAGATTTTACCGGAAAGATATAATTTCAGGCTCCCTTAACCACAACAACAAAACATTTTTTCGCATGAGGTCGATATATCTTTCTCTGTATGTTAGTGTATGACTAAGACACCACGAACACGAGAAGTCAGTTAGAAGCCACATTTTGTAATAAGTTCAGTATCCTCTAAACGTGTGATTCCAACATTTTCAACAACATTTTCAACCTCAATATACATTTACATATTTTTGCTAAAGCATATCACAATTTATGTTACTATAGCGTCGGAGGTAACTATTTTCTAAATATTTGTTTATTTTATGTGTAACCTGATCATATAAATAGAACGACATTTAAAAGCCATCACCAGCTCTTTATCACTTCAGCCTACGATATCTCCTATTTACATTTACGTTTACGAATACAAAAAATGCACTTGTTTATCTCGATTAATTTGAATTAGAAAACTGTAGGATGAAAAATGGCAGACTGAAGATGAAACATGTAAGAGTAATTTCTGAGTGAGTAGAGAAAGTTATATATAAGATTATTTTATTCGTTAATTATCTACTCTCAGCATTAGCCTTTATGGTAGGAATCACCTGAATGTCGTGCTATTAGAGTGTTTGATAACGTACCTGCTTCTCAAGCAAAGCATTTGAACGCTTAATGCATTTCAGCTTTGCTTTAGCCTTTTCGATCATGATGGAAAAAGTTATTCGTGGATTGTTTTAAACAAAACTTTGAAAACATAAAGGCAGGTATAGATGTGGTTGATGTACCGACGTTTCGGGAGCATACATTGTTCCGTCTTCAGGGGAATACTCACGCCGCCAGGAAAGCTACAGATACTATTAAGCCATTGTTCTTCTGAGACACCTTGAATTGAATTAATGTAATTCATTACAGTTCGGCCGCTCTATCTCCGGCTCTGACATTTCTCGAGAGGGGGAGGCAGGCTGTAGCCAGTTCTTTAGCGGGAATTTCAAGCAGAAGAACAATGCGTATTTTAAATGTTTCACGTATTTGCATATTTCACGAACCAGTGGCCCTATTATTATAATAGCGATAATAATAGGACTTAAAACACTAAAAATCGGAATTCATGCAAGCAAAATATCGCAAAGAAAGTTCACCAGTGCAAGCAGCTAAAGCCACGTGGCTCAAACAAATTTAAGCTGGCAACACGGTGTTGGGTTCGGAAGCCACGCCTAGCAGCGACACTGCTGATTGGCGCTAGCAGACAGTTTTAGCCTCCTGACCACAATACCGGATATAGAGACTCCCAGTACTACCAACAGATGCAGTTAGTATGTGTGTGAAAGCTGTGAACGAAATATTAGAATAGGGTGGTGTTTCAATAAATATCTTGCATGATAATGAAATTTTAAGTTGTATTTTAGTGTTTAAAGCTAATACAGTACTATATTTTCATTCTAAAGATAATTTTGAGGATATGTTTTCAATTGCTCATTACTGTATGTTGGGACTATCAACTCTCCCCGTCCACCTCTTGCAATCGCAAAACGCCAGAGCCGGAGATACAACGGCCGGACTGTACTTCCCTTCCTCTCATTCCCTAAGCTGAAATACACGTTTTATCTCATATTTTCATTGTATGCCGAAAATAAATAGTTCATGCACCTTTTCTGTTAATTATAGTAATTATCCTGAGAACGTGATCATATTAGTGGCATAATGACTTTCTGACAACTGAATTTCATCCTGTTTCATGGTAAACAAATTGTCATTGCTTAGGCATTGATGCTCCCATTCGTATTCTTTGAGTGCGATTATAGCTGGACCGGTGAACCTTGGGTTGAAAACGACCAAGGATTTTCCGCCCTTTCAACTTTTTCTTACTAGGAACATATGCAAGTGCTGTGTAACTTGCTGTGAACAAGGGACATTGAGTGACGGTAAATAAAAATTTTTGGTTTCTCTTATTTTCACAATGTGATAGCCACATTTATATATAATTCACATCTAATACACTTTAAGGTAATCTCTCATGGCATTAACACTGTTTGCTAATCATGTTGAAGGAACTGAATATCATCAAGTCTGTATGAGTGTCTAAATGCACCACCTCCCATCAAATTCTGATTGTCCTCTCTGATCAGAAACCGCTGCGGGTTCTTCAGTATCTAAATGAGATCAAAGTCATATGACTATATTAGAGAAGCATGGGGGGTTGTTTCCGGACCTCCTAACAGTACAATTTCCAAAGGTTCTGGACATCAACTGCAGTGTGGCTTATTGCATTATAATAAATATTTATGTTTTTTTAGAGAGTTTAGATGTTACTTCTGATCTTTCAGTAGGAATGATCTGCAGAAGTTGCCACTGGAAGCGTGATGAAGTCGTTATGAATAGCCTGCCTGGAACACTTGGCTGTCATATGTCATAATTTTCATGACCTTCCTGGGTGTTGGATTCCTTCGAAGCTTGTGTATTCATGGTGAACCAGGACGATGCATCTAATTCATTCGATTCAGTCTTCATTCTGACGCTCAACTCAAGGTTTCGTCAATTGCAAATATTCCATTAAAAAAAACAATTTCCTTCATATTGGAATTACACCAGAAGAATACGACATGTACTTTATCGAGTTCACTTGTGCACCATTTGTAACTAACACAAATTTGTGACGCACTTTTCGCATAAACCTTGCAAATCTAGTTTACGGAAGACCGTTTATGCAATTGCGCAGATAATTTGTTCACCTTTCCAATACTTTTTGTACATTAAAAAGTGTTAGGTAGCCACATGCTCAACTAAACTGTCAAGAAAGTCTTCAATCCAGAATAAAACATAAAAAATAAACATGAAGAAAACAGCATTTTCCACGTAAGCCGAAGGGCGTTAGCTATTGGGAATACAGTGAGGCCTTGGAATATGCGCTGCCACTCTGTATCACGTCTGTGTGACTTGTATCCGGAATCTACATTGATACAACGCCCTATTTGCACGTGGAGATCCGGTTTCTCTGGGAAGAGCACTTTGCATCAACATCGTTCTCGTCTTATTGCATGAATGCTCCCGAGTATATAAAAAAGTAAAGGAAACAAGGCTCTACTATGAAGCATGAGCAGTAACAACCTGCAGATTTACATGATTTGCATAAACATTTGTTTGCAATAACTTAACAGTGTAAATGTTAACTCAATCAGCTTCTTTAGCTGTGCTATACAGTCATACATAGCAAAGAACTATGGGCGTTTCACACAGAAGGACAGCTCTTTTATTCTATGTATATTTGGTTTCTCTTAAATTAATTTTCCTTTAAAGGGCGACCAAAGTACTAAAAGTGAATTTATAAAGTACTAAAGCTATATCCTCAATTTTTGGTACAGATTTTACTAGTGACTAAAGAAGTAAGTGTACCAGTTTTCATTCCAATATGTAACTGCATTCTTGATATATTAATTAATTTACACAATTTTATTACCTAAAATCAAAGTCTATCTTCTTCGACAGTTATTGCACAATAAATTTCATTTTGATACATTAAATTCCTTAATACATTGATAACAAATTAAAGCATCGGATTTCTGAAATTCTGCATAGTTATTTTTTAAAAATATCTTATGTGTCAAGGCAAAAAAGACTAAAAGACATCAGTGCTTGATCACAGTAATTATTTTATAAAAATTAAACTATGACCAATATCAAAATTCTCATATATCAGATTGTTGCACAACCTCTGAAGTGTACTGTGTACAATTTTCAGAGCGCTAGCATGCAGTTTACATAAAAATATTTATTTTCTTTATATTAAAAAGCTTCAGCAGTGTAACTGACACCTTCCTTCCTAGCAGCCTCTTGAGCCTTAGGTTTTAGATGTATTTACTGAAAAGTAGTCTATTTTCACATTCCACCGCTAATTGAGAAGCAAAACCAGAGGTATAAAGCATCTCCAGGTTCATTGTTTGTGAAATCAATGTGGGCATGCTAAATCTTTTCTCAGTTCTTTCAACTGGCCAAAATCTAAAATAATGTATTTGCTCTCACCTACATCATCCTCTGGTATATAGGTGATGCATTGCACCTGCAATTTAGAAAGGCTTATGTTTTTCTTTTACAGTGCTAGAGGCTCAGTTACTTCCTGATTTACTTCTACTGAAGTATCTGTCTTCCTCCATCTGCTCTTACCCATTAGTTTACACAAAGCGGTTCTACTACTTTACCTTTGGCATTCTAAAACAGTAAAATAATGCAGTACCATACAAATGAATATAGATACCTTAACCTCTTCAATTTCGCAATACATATTTTTTCTAAATAGGTTTACTGAAATAAACTTTTAAGACAACTTATGGTGTAATTTTAGGCACAAATGGACACTTGAGTATAATAAATATAATACATAGAGGAGAAAACCTAAAAATAATAACTTCAAACACCAAGTATCACTTCTAAAACACCGGAACAACAAAAGAAAACATACACAATCATTTCGCGCAATTACACAGGAAGTATATCAAAGAAACGACTAAAAACATCCGGAAAAATCACTGTCATCTAGGGGATTTATATGAAAACTTGTTAAAATAGGCCACAGTGGCTTAATGTTATTTTAACGCCTATTTTAAAATCAAATCGTTCGTAAGTTCACTGCATTCAAACATGTGGGCGTGCCATATAAAGCATGGAGAGGCATTTTACCAGCATGGAGTTTTAATAATGGCGTCCAAAACAGGTGATGCGATTGCCCTACTGGTGTGAAACTTTGTAAACAAGTAAATTAAATTATGGTGCATATTTTGCAACAAAAAATCAAACTGCCATAGTTTTCACGAAAATGACTAAAATAGCACTTTGCTCCCCCCTTTACAGAAGGATATGCAGATGTGGTGAATAACGATAATTTAATGACCTCCAAATGTGTACCTTAAAATCTGGCTCAGGAGGCGACTCTTGTGACTTGAATTTGATGGTCCCGGGTTCAGTCCTCAGTTACGGAGCAATCTGACCGTTTCGCGGTCACTAGCCCAATTCTATGTGGGTTACTCTCCTTTCTACGACTTTGCGCTCTCCTCTGGTGTTTCCTGGTCGGAAGTGTTCTTGAAGATGCGATTATGAATCTGTGGTGTTGTGGAATTGTCGCTTTGTAACTGCTTATTTCGACGTACCAATTCTCGTAGGCAGGAGCTGTGAAATCCTCGAGTCAGCCTAGTGCACAGAGAAACCTGGTACCAAGAAGAGTAATTCTGAGCACAGGTTAGCAATCCCAAATTTCAACGCGCTCCTTGACTTGAGTTCTGATAATTCCTCTGAATACTCTCTACCCCTCCCTTCCGGATCTGAGACACAGTAGAGTAGTTTGGTAGTTTTAGTACCCTCTCTCTATAGGCTTCTACTTCTTCGTAGATGATATAGTTATACAGTTTATAGGTGTAAAAAGCAGCACACTTCGTGCATTGTAATTTGCATAGTATTATTGTGGCTTAGCCTATATACAGCTACTGTAGCTAACCCGCCTGGGATGAAGGGATGAAGTAAATGAAACATGTGAAGTGCGGGCTGCAGACAAACTGGTCACAGAGACGTGGGAAGGGGTCTATCTGTTCCAAGCTGGAAGACCTATCTCATTGCTGTAACTGCCTGGAGGGTACCATGAACAACCAAGCTCTGTTGACCTGAGAAGCTCCGGTGGTGCACCGGGGGACATCCTATTAAATTGCTACGGACATGTACACGTGTCCGCTCTCTGCCCACCAATCCCCTGGTGAGAGAATAGCCCACAATGCATCTCTACAGGGTCGCCGTGGGCGAGGTATCCCTTATCCATTCGTTAAATTATATCAGATGATAAAGATTTTAATAATTTATGAACGGTTTGTCTACCTATATTAAATTGAGGAAACTGAACTATTCCAATTGCAATCGGCATCAAACTGTAACTTGCGTCTTTTACATTCCAGTAGAACACTGTAGCTGATATTGTGAGCACTCTCTTCGCACGGAGTATTCTTTGATTTATCAAACATTAGCACCTCTATCAGTACCACCGGATGCCACTAAATCTAAAATATGAGAGAAAAATGTAAGGAATTCGATGAAGGATAATTATAGTAGATGATAAACTATTACTGTAATACTTATTCACCAGGGAACCGATCGTAAATATGACATCAAAAGATACCGCTGAATCAAATTACTTTGTCTCTAGTCCAATAAGTTGAGAGTGTCCCTGAGTAATTAGGTTATCATGATAATGGACATACCATAAAAATTACCTTACCCAGGTGGTATAACCTAACATAAATTCAGACTATTCAGGTTATAGACAAATGTTAACTTAGACCTTGAGAAAGAAAAGTAATAGAATATAGCAATGCAGAGAAGTGTGGTATGCAAAATGCTCCGTGGTGTGAAGTCGGCGGGTAATAGAACAGAGAGTGAAGCAGTTCACGAGCAAGTATCGGCGCTGTTTTAAGACTCGGCGTGCAGCTTCGTATAAGAGGTGATCCTGTCTGTACGTCAGAAAGATTACCAGCAGAGCATTTCTTATGAGACATGAACAAACACAGAGTCGTGTTGAAGCTGCGAATTTGTGTTAAAGGGAAAGTGATTGTAAGTTAGTTTTGAGCTAACGAATTTGGAGACAATAAATCAGCTTGAAGCGAACTATTGTGCTTTTTTCCTTTTATATGCAATATTCGCTACAAGTTAGAGACAGCAAGAAAATATACTTAATTATCTATGTGTTTTTACATTCAACCCAAAATGCAGTGCCAACACTTAATATAGTCTCTACTAAATTAAATTTTATGGTCATGTGGGTGTCAGTTTTGACGTTGTTTTAACGCCTTTCAGTTTTAGCATGGCACCTTCTCCAGATTTCAGGTACCAAGGGAAAGTAATTCATTGCCAAGATCTTTCAGAGAGATACCTCGAGCACGATACTGGGTGTTGTTGCTCTTAGTGAATTTATCGGCTGTCTCCAGCATCTGTGTTTCCTTTAAAATTGATGTCTTGAGCGGTATGTTCTTTCACTTTAGTATTTCCGAACGGCTTCCTGTAATGCGCAAACACTGCGTGGTTGATAAGAACATGCTCCGTGGTGAGCCAGAGGTAGTAAGGCAGTCTTTAATAGTAATCTCTATAAATAGTACTTCTGGTATTGTAAGAACGTCCATATTCTGATCAAGGTGAAATAACAATCAGTATCCATTAAAATTTAGCTTATTTCCTAAAAAATGTTTAGCTGGATACACATAAGAGAATTTTTTCTCTTAAAAATGCATGGTGTATATGCATGTAAGTTTTGTGAATTCTATCAGCTTTTCAAAAATTGTCACTTCAATCAGTTTTATTGTCACTTAAACTGTTCATTTTCATCGGAAGTTTGCTGACAACTCATTCTTCGTGTCACTACATATTTTTCCACCCCACATACTTTCCTCTAAAAGATTTACTCACTGCAAAGTAGACACATAGCATATCTTTAATCCCTTGCAGTAACAATTAGAGATTCAGTAAATTAGATGGGAACAGGGAGTATATTTGTTAAATGTGAAATAGGATTTTGTTTAGTAATGATGAGATAATGATGGAAAGTTATCATCGCAGGCGGTTCCAAGGTTGACATTTGAATAGAGCTGGCTTTCTTAGACTCCTCTTTAGTAACTGATGACTAATAAAAGACACAAAGATTCACATGTGACTAAAGATTGACTTGAATTTTGGTGTGAATAACAGAGTTGCTTGAAAGGAATCTGACACAGCTGGACTGACTGTCCGTGTGTACAGACGTGATCCGAGAAGGAAAGTATTTGTTTTTGCGCAACTATCGAATTACATGTTATCGCCTAATATGCCCTTCATGTCCGGTAGCTCCAGACAGGCTGTTCAATAAAGAATGATCATAATTTTTTATGGTCATAATTTTTTGCACTAAAATTCAATCTTAATATATTCTGTTAGCTTAATGTGAGACAAAGACGCCGCAGTAGTTTCAATGTTGGTACTCCTGGTTCCCGCCTGTAAGAAACTGGCAGGTTCAGACAACTTCAGTATCGCCTGCCGCTGCAATGGAGGTTACATGCAGTTAGAGTTGATGTTAGAGGAAGATCCGGAGTCTCTTTCAAACGTAATCACCGCTGATGAAACTTGGCTACATCATTTTGATTCTGAGAGCAAACAGCAAAGCTCAGTTTGGAAATTTCCTTCGTCACCAACCCACAAAAGAGCAAAAGTGGTTGCTTCTACTGGGAAAGCTATGGTCATCTCATTCCTTGATATTCATGGAATGGTTTATCAGCATGTTGTACCTGCAAACACATCAGTAACTAGACAATACTACAAAGATGTCCTGAAGACATTACTATTCCATGTCAGGCACAAAAGACCACATTTCGATGAAGCAGACTGGATGCTGCACCACAAAAATGCGCGGCTGCATATTGCCAATGTTGTTGCTGAATATCTTGCAAAAATCGACGTGAAGTGTATCACTCATCCTACCTATAGTCTGGATTTAGTCCCCTGTGACTTTTTTCTATTCCCTAACTTGAAGAAACACCTTCGTGGGAGGCATTATCCATCATCAGGAGCAGTGGTGAAGGCTGCAGAGGCGATTTTGATGGATCTTTCCAAAAAATTATTTCCAGCATGTCTTTGAAGACTGGCAGAAAAGCTGGGACAAGTGCATCGCATTCAGGGGAGACTAGCTTGCGAAGGACCATCAAAATTATGAGGATGAGTAGAGGTACATTGTCAAAAATATTGTGATCATTGAGGCTAGACAGCGCATTGCTTCAATTGGCATAAGGATTCCCTTAGTCAGAGCGGAGACACAGCATGCACCCAAACGCTAATTCAGTCGCTCAGTATCCACTGTGCTATACTTGCAGGACTCCGAGATTATAAATACACTCGCTTATATAACCATAGTAACGCTACAGAACTTTCGAGATGTCACAACATCCAGGAGGTTCTATTCTTTGGTAATTAACTCTTTATTTTTAAGCTGGAGGAGCGTGTGCCTTATCTGTTTTTGGTCCACCGCCTGACCTCCTACCACATAGCTGCTGGGTCACACTATACATGAGTGTTTGAATTAATAATGTTATTTTGATTATGTTTTAAGAGTAGGATACCAAATTTTAATTACAACGGTAAATTTATTTTAGCTAATCTATTTTGGGGTGGGGGCCACGAAAGGAAACAGGACGGTATGAGGGTTAAGGAAAGTATCAAGAAGGGAAGTAAAGGAGATGTTGGAGTTCCGCGGTTGCACCTCCGTTAGTGTGGGTAGCTGCTGAACTGCGTGTAAGGAAGGGCGCAGGAAAGTGGGTTATCTGGCTATGGATATGACACTAGGCCCTGACCATAGCACAGCGGCTCAAGGTAAGATTGTGAGGAGTGAAAGGAGTGAAAAGAAGGAAGTTAAGCATTAATTTAAAATATAAGGTCATATCTGTCTGTGCACCAGATGAGCTTCGGACGGCTCTAGGTAATTGTGGGCCTATCGGCGGCGCTACTTTGGTTGCGTGGTCGGGCTAAGCAGGTTCTGCTGCCCGAGAAGTAATGCGAATTCGTTGTGATTCTGTTCTGTTGTGTGCTCCAGTATTCCTATGAGGTGCACAACTTGAGCGGCGTGCCCTTGTAGTGCCAACTTGGTCTTGCGAGTGTGGTACTCGAGCTGTGTTAGTGTCAAGAGGGAGTCCTGGAAATTTTGACTAGTGGTGTCCAGTGTTTTTGCCATTTCCTGAAGTGTAGTAGTGGTGGTTTCTGCTGTAGTCCAAGTCTTTTGTATGTCCGTGCGTATGTCAGTTGGTCGTGCTGTGAAGCGATGTCATCAAGTCACGTCGACAGTCTTTGAAGAGCCTCACTGGCGGCTGCTTGGTGTGTGTTGGCGGCGGTGACAGCATCATCCAAGTCTTCCAATCGGGTGGTGATGTACAGGGCCTCTGATTAGAGGTCCAGAATCTCTTCCATGGGGGTCCAGGGCGAACCTGTGTCAGCGAAGCTTTCCTCGAGGTCTTCCCATCGGGTGGTGATGTACAGGGTCTCTGAGTAGAGGTCCTGAATCTCCTCCATGGGGGTCCTGGGCGAGGCTGTGGCAGCGAAGCTTTCCTCGAGGTGCAGACACCAGGCATGTGTTGGTTTGCCGAAGTTCTTCTCGCAGCTCTCGTAGAAGAAGTAGCACATTTGCCGATGTGGTGATGGGTTCGGCAGAGGTATGTGCTTCCCGTCTAAAGCTCGCCTCACCGCGGCGAGGGTACAGAGGGCACTGCGCTTGCCCAGCGAAGAGTCCGGAGCCACTGAACGTAGCGCAGTAACGGCGGCGGTGGCGGAGGTCATGTCTCCTGCACTCGGAAAGTGAGAGAAGGGCTACCACAGTAGTGGCACCTTGGCGGCGCAGTGCAGTTGGCAGCGTCGTGCCCGAGTGCGCAGCACCTTCGTGCTGCTGAAGCTTGTTAGCCTCGACTTTCAGGCATTGCCAGACAGGTCAAGGGCAGACCGGTCGTCAAGGTGGCATTGCGTTCCGCTGCATCGATGAAGTGCCGGTCAAATGTGGTGGGGTACCTTCGTGACGTGATCCTAGTGGTTCTCAAGACTGAGGGGCACCACTGCGAAGCGGCGGAGAAGATGAAACGCGTAGGTAGGTCTCGGGGTGCCCCGAATATGACTGCGGTGTGTGTCGTTGCTGGAGCTGTCGGCTGGTGTTGGTGTTGAGTAGAAGCTTCAGCTGTGGTGATGGAAGGTGAGGGCAGCTGGCTGGGAAGGCCTGCAGGTAGCTGCGTAGTTGCCCCTACTGGCGGCTCAGCTGGGCGGCTGCGCCCAATTGCTGGTTGAGGCTGCGGAGAGCATGGCGCCTGTGTCGCGCCAAGGCCTGCTGGAGTTGGCCCAGAACTTTCCGCTCAGTTCTGCAGGCGGCTCCCCCTCCGCTGCCGGCAGCAGCAGAGAGGCTGGAGACGATGCCCGAGAGTTAGTAGGCGAGGGCTGCGTTGGAGCTGCTGGCTGGCTGGGCTGCTTGCGGATCCGGACGTTCCTGTGTTTCTTGTCCATGCTGCGGCGAGCTGGTGTGAACTAGTCGGAGTCTGCGGAGAGAGTGAGCCTTTAGTTAATCTAAACTACTGTTTAACTATAAGTATGTGCATAAAAGGCCTTTTATAAGTTAAATTAACTAAAATATAGCGAATTCTATTTATATTTCAGGTTAATAATATGTTGGAGAACTATGCAGCTTAAAAGCCGGTTTTACCTCCAGGGTACTATCACCATGCTCACACCTGTTCTCTCCTGATAGTTTGTTGGCATCACCTCTGTCCTCTATGAGTCCTTTGTGCCAAAAATGGGGTTCAGAGTATAGCTGGAAGTACCGGAAAATGAATACAGAATACCTAAGAATATGCAGACATAACAACACAGAACTGTACCGGAGGTATTATTTACAATTAACGCGCATCAGTCTATACATAGCATATTGTCACAGATCGCATTATTTCGTTGAAGCCGCGTAAAGCCGGAGCTATGTGTGGGCAGGAAAGAAAGAGACAGATAATGGTGTGTGGTTGACGCTTGCCGAGAGAGAGAAAGAAAGAGACAGAGAGATGTCTGGATAGCTCTCTCTCTTTACCTTGCCGCCATTAAAGGTCTTGAAACGTCGGCGTGCTTCTGGAATAATGGCTTAGGGTATAAACACAAGAGCGTCACAATAAGGGTGATGTCACAATTGAGGATATAAAAGAGCGCAGTCAGTTGTTAATGGAGTTGCTATTTGAGAACTGTTAATTGTGTGTGTGCAGCTGTGTAGTGATTTAAAGTGTACCGTAAGAGACTTCCTTCATTTGTTTACGTGTGGTGAAGAAACGAGACTCTGCGTTTGTGTGACACGTCATTTTTGGAGCCTGTAAGGGGTGTACAAAGCGTCTTTCTACTGAAATAAAGAGCACTTTAGATTTTATCAGTCAAGGCTTTTAATTCTACGAACCCACAAAGTTACCATATGTAGGGAGCGCCGTCCCCTGCAATCGGAACGGAGCTAACAGAGATGTCCAGCAGCTAATTGCAAGTTGTCGCATGCACCATTTTAAAGGCTTCATTTTTGGGCGTTCCGGTTTCTACTCTGCTGATTATTTTTTGTGCACATGGTTTTTATCAAATTTTCAGATGTGTAGACGTGTGATAGTTCCCTAATAAAGTTATTTATACCCTAAAAGAATCCGTCGTACTCCGCGGGATTCGAATCCAGGGTCTTGGGAGCCAAGGATTAACATGCTGCTCCAAGACTGCGAGAACGACGTAATACAAAATGTTGTAGGTGAAAGAAGAATTGTGGTAGCCAATAGCTAGTAAGCTATACAAAGATTAATGGTACAAACATGCATAATATATTTAAATATTAATGTGAACACATGATTCTACTGTTTTGTAAGTTTGAGTAGCTAGGAGCAATACAAGACATGTTTATAAGAGAGTATGCCGAGTGTTCAATCATAGGCATTGTCTTTAGCTGAATAAATCATTAACAGGAAGGTAAAGTCAATAGAAATACTACAGAGAGAGAAAAAAAACTTGATGCAAGGTCACAACACGTAAATGCGTGGAAGATAAGCAAATTCTTCTACACCATAGCAATGCAAATGGGAAATCTGCTTATTTTAATTAGCGGCATTCAGCCAGTTTTAGATTTCAGCTATATGTTATATTATATCTATTGTGCGTATTCCAAAATTTTACAATTTACAACTTTTGGCTACATTTATTTGTCTTTACCTTGTTGCTACCTTAACTTGCTCTGCCAGGTAGCTCTTAACCTCCATACCTCCTTGATTACTTAAATAGTCCCTTTCTTCCCCCTCATCTTCCTTCGTTATATTCTTAACATTTCTGGCCCATTTTTCTTTTGCTTTCTGCAAGAACTCACCAATACTTCTTACCTTCTTTTCTTCCCTGCCCGCTAACATTTTTATAGCTACTATCCTCTTCTCTATTTCCTCCCATTTTTCTTCTCAAACCTTTCTTCTCCATATTACAACCTCCTCGCATTCTGTTACATAGTGTTCTATGCTTTCTTTTCCCCACACAATTCACAAATTCTCTTTTCCCTACCTCTTATCCCTCTTAGAAATATTATTCCTCTTCTCATCCATGCTAACCCTTCTCTTTCTTACCTATTGCAGTAATCTACATATGCTTCTCGTCCCCTATTTCTTTTTGTTTGCTTGTAAAATTGTAATGATTTCATATTTTCTAGAGTTTCCAAAATTTCCTGTCCTTCTATATCTTCTGTTCCGCATTTTACTAATTTACCCACATCGCTTGTATCCCCTTCCTCTAATCTCCATGTATTTCCCATTCCTATTTCTTCCATAATTCCTCCTATCTCTGCCCACCAACTATTTGAGTTCCCTAATCTTTTTTGCTGTCTCATGCAGAAGTTCATAATTTCCCCTTCCTCTTTGGCCAAACACCTATACCAAAATTTTATTATTCTTTCCATTGTTATTCCATTTTTTCTTGTCTTTCCTAATTCTACTAAAACTACTTCCCTAGGTGCTGCTCTTGGTAAGCCTAGTAGCTCTTTACAAAACCTTCTGTAGTTTTGGTCCACCGTTTTGTTTACGTCTGTGCCCCCCCCCCCCGCAGATCTCCACTGCATACAACATTTTGGATTCAACTAGTGCTTCTTCATACATTCTTTCTAACAACTTGGTTGTCATTTCTAGCTGATATCTGAATATATATCCATTTATTGCCGCCCTTCCTTTTACTTCAATTTTTCTCCTGTGCGCTCCCCACTTTCCATTGTTATTCAACCATACTCCTAAGTATTCAAATTCAGTGACCACTTCTACTCTTTTGCCATTTAGTACCCACTTTTCATCTGTTTTTAATTTAGCTCCCTTCTTGAAAACCATAACTTTCGACTTATTTATGTTTGTTTTTATTCCTCACTCTTCACAAAATTTCTGGATTTCATTTATTGCCTTCTGCAATCCTACTACCGTTATAGATCCTACCATTAAGTCATCCGCATAAAGCAGTCCAGGAAGTTCTTTGTTTGCTATTACCGAACAGTTCTGATTTCCTTCTTTAGCCTTGTCTATTATCTCATCTATAAATAGGTTAAATAAAATTGGACTCATTTTGCATCCTTGTATTAGGCCTACTTTTTGTTCTGTTATCTTCGTAATTACATGTTTTAACACCTTATGCAAAACTTCACTCCTTCATAAATTTTCTCTACTTCATTTATAAATTTTCTACTTGCCCCTTTCATCCTCAATTTCCAAACTAAACTTTTCTGTTTACTGTATCAAAAGCTTTCTCAAAATCCGCTAAGAACATATATACCCTTCCTCTCTTCTTCCTGAGGTATTTGTCTATTATATTCTTTATTATGAACAGATTATCTATCGTCCGTTTTCCTTTCCTGAAACCTGCTAGAAATTTAGACAGCTTCCTTTCTCGTTCTACCCATATTCTTATCCTTTCTGGTAATATTCCTGTGTATATTTTTCCTAATTTAGATAACAGACGTATTTCCCTGCAGTTTTCTGGTTTATTTGCACCTCCCTTCCCCTTATAAATAGGCACAATCATGCTTATTTTCCAGCTTCCTGGTATGTTATCACTTTCTTTTATATTGTTTAGCATCTTTTCCATTACTTCTAAGCCTTTTTTGTTTCACCATACACCTTCCAAAATTACCCTGGTATACCATCGAGTTCTACTGCCTTCTATTTTTTATAGATTTTAATTGTAGTTATTCATAAAAAACAAATTATCATAATAAATTTCTCCAGTATTTTGATTTATTTATCTTATAGCCCACCTTCCAAAGAATAATAATACACGAGATTTCCAACATAACAAAACAATAAGCTTCTACCAATATAAAATGAAATATCAATGTGTGAACTTAGAAATATATGAAAAACATATAAGTGTCTTATTACGAAAACGGTTTTAAAAAAATAGTAAATAGTGCAGTTCGTATAAGTAAATATAAAGTATGCAAGTAGGAAAAGTATCTTACTCTGAGGATTACACTGTATTCTCTATTATGAACTGTGAACATTATACAAAAATGAGCAGAATATTTCGATTTTCGACCTCAGTACAGGATAACTTTTACACTGCGGGATAATACGGGGCTTGTCCGTAAAATTCCTCCAATTTTATTTAATATAGAAAACATGTTTATTGTCAATGAATGTTGCATTGATCGAAAGCTATTTTTCAACGCAATCACCATTGCGATCGATGCAATTTTGCATGCGTTGTGGCAGTTTTTGTACACCCTTGTCATAACACTCTCCCGCCAAATTACACAGGTAGCGCTCAACCTCGTTTTTCAAATCATCGTCGCTCTGGAAATGTGTTCCACCCAGGTGTGACTTCAACTCAGGAAACAGATAATAATCACTAGGTGCTAAGTCTAAACTGTAGAGGGAATGAGTGAGGATCTCCCATCCGAACTGGGCCAGGAGATCAGCCGTTGCATGTGCAGTATGGGGACGAGCGTTGTGATGAAAAATCCCAACCTTCGTCACCATTCCCCTCCTTCGATTTTGAATGGCACGTCGCAATTTTTTTAAAGTCTCACAACAGTTCGCGGCGTTTATTGTTGTGCCGGTAGGCATAAACTCGCACAACAATACACATTTTCTGTCCCAGAACACACTGGCCATCACTTTGCCGGCAGAAAATATCTGTTTAAACTTTCGCGGCTTCGGCGAATTGGAATGCCGCCACTGACGAGAATGTTCTTTAGTTTCTGGTGTTGTGTAGTAAACCCAGGTTACATCGCCAGTGACAACTGAATCCAACAGTTCCTCGTTCTTTTCTGCATAGCGCTCCAGGAATCGATGGACCGTTTCAACACGTTGTCGTTTATGGTCTTTGGTGTGTATTTTGTGTACCCACCTGGCACATACCTTGCGATAATGCAAATGTTAGATAAAAATCTTGTCAATCACACCCTTACTGACTTCAGGCATTAGTTCGATCAGCTCGCGAACTCTCACACGCCGATCTTTAAACATTTCTTGCTCCACCTTTGCAATTGTTTCGGCTGAAACCGAAGGCCGACCAGAGCGCTGTTTGTCATGGACGTCTGTACGTCCGACTTTGAACGCTCTGACTCACTTTCGCACGTTTTTGACGACCATACACTGTAGCCCATATACTTCGTATAACTGACGATGAATTTCAATAGGGGTAGTGCCCTTGGCTCTCAAAAAACGGATCACTACACTCAACTCCCACATGGCGGCGAAAGTGAGAGGAAGCTCCATCGCAAACGGTTGCCAAGCCAAGACTAATGGTCCGGGTCCGTTGTGGTGGGGATTTCAACGGGTGAAACCAAGCTACACACCAGTGTTGCTAGATCTTGCATAATATTGTTCCTCATGGTTCCAGCGCTTTGTAGACCTTATTTTACGGACACGTCTCGTAAGATAACGTCTGTAGCACTCCGTCTTTGAAGAATTTGTAGTCGGTTGATAAAGCGGTGAACTATGGGATCTTTCTCTCAAGGTACATATGTGTATGTGAGTGTGAAAGTAGCACAAATTAAGTTGCATGA
Source organism: Mantis religiosa (assembly GCA_030765055.1). Lineage (NCBI taxonomy): Eukaryota > Metazoa > Arthropoda > Insecta > Mantodea > Mantidae > Mantis > Mantis religiosa. The sequence goes on from CM060952.1 coordinate 176,516,734, forward strand.
TAAATTTAATGTATTACGGCTAAATGAAACGTGTAGTGTTTAACGCCCGCTTTTACTACATACGGCACCGCAGGCGGTGACACTGATGATCCATGAGATGAAGATGGAGCACCGGTGGAATGAGATGGCGGGGGAAACCGGAGGTCCCGGAGAAAACCCGCCCCAATGCCGTGTTGTCCACCACAAATCTCACTTTGCGGTCACTTGGGTTCGAACCCGGGCCGCCTTGGTGAGAGCCAAGCGGTCTAACCACTGAGCCACGGCGTGGTCTGTATTACGGCTAATAAACTAATCAGTTACAAATTAATTGACGATTTAGAATTGAATTTTATTTGGCTCTTAGCACGTAAAACTGCAACTACTTAAGTATCTGCTAATTTCTGATGTAACACTAAGCTTACGGTTTGAAACAACGGTTTCCGTAAGGAAATAATAAGCTAGGCCATGAGACCTAATCGGAAACTCCCATTGGGCTCCTGAAAAGTATGTGCAAGCTGTTAACACGAGTGAGGTCTTTAGACGATAAGAACTGCCGATAATCGACCTCAGTAAAACAATGTGTAAATCAGTAATTAAAAACTACACTGTCTTATCAGCATTAAGTACTGCCTACTTCATGCCTATTCCCTTTCAAAGTTCAGTTGCCTGTCTTACTATTTTCACACGAAACACAATTTTTCTCTGCAATCTGTTAAATTTTAAGAGTGTGTATTTGAGACCAATCTGTGTTATATGAACATATTGATCTCTCTCTACTCTCACCTTACGCTGTGTTAACTGGTACGCCTAAATGTCTTATTTGTTTAGATTTATATATAAGTGCATTTCTAAAGGCATAATTTATTTGCTAATCATTAACTATTATATGACAAAATTAGAACTTCTGTTTCTTAATTATATATTTAACATATGCGAACTCATTTTTGCTGTATTTTATATATCCTATTTTAATTTATTTACTGGTTTTCACAACTAATAAACATACCAATCATTAATTCTAATATTACATGCCAGATTATACACTTGAAGCAGACAGAACTTTTACCATATCTTTACTTTTAACGAAGCATTAGAAAACTTTAAAGTTTATTAGCTAGAATCCTACAAAACAATTTAATTTACAGCTTTAATATATTATATGCTGAAAAATTGTCTGGAAGTAGGTTTTAATTAAAGACTAACAAACATATATATTCAAAATTTGATGACATATGTGTGTATGCATTTTAAAATTATTATAAACTCTCCGGTCACGTTTTGATTATTAATTACAATATTAATAGTGATTATTTTTATATGCCATGTCATTATTTACGTGTCTCTCATTTTCTACCCCTCCTACGAACCCATATTTCATATTAATGCATTATTTCGACACACGCCTCTCCCATACGGTTCAAGGGAGGGACACATAATAACATTCGATAGGAGACTTTATTAATTTTATGTCAGGGAAGAGATTGGCGATCATTTACTAAAAATAGCTTAGTGGGAAGATTCTATCAATATTCAAAATTCCACTATGTATATCTATATCTGGGCTTTAAGCTAGCATTAAGTGCCCAACACGTCGATTGCGGGACAGAGGTCACCTTTTCTGCTTTGTTAGACTGGGATATTTTGAAAAGCATCAGCTATAGTAAAATGTTTAGCACTTTGGTGATCATAATGGCATAAAATTAACTAGTGTTTGTCAAACTGTTGCAGAAAAGCGACAACTGAAAACATAACTCTTGTTAAGCTTGCACACATGGAAAAATCTGAACACTATTGGTATATTCAACTTATGGTATGTTATACTTACTATGTTTCACTAACTTATGTGGAAGGAGATAGATGTTGCAGGGATCGTGCAGTAGGTTTTTGCCTGCTCACCTATTGCTCCAAGGAGGGATTTTGCTTCTTAAGAATCACATATCTAACCCCGTAACATACCATTTTCTCAACTCATGTTGATTTCTGCATGCATTTTGTCCAGTTCTAGAAGCTGGTGATGTTTTCCAGTCCATGAAGAGTGTGAATGTACCATTATTGATTCCATTCCAGTGTTAACTCATGAATGGTTATTATGTTTGTGTTAAGAAAATAGTTTTTATTATTTAAAACATTTATATCTATCCATCCTGTTTTAACAAAGTGAGGAGTTAAACATTACATCCAATCGGTGTTAAATATGCTCTTTCTGATATATTTAAAGGAACTTTTAACAGGATTAAATGTTCGAAGGAAGTTACTGGTTATCTACGGTTATTTACTAATTCTGTTTAATAAGAAAGTTAGGTTTATGTACTTGATCAATTCATATTTTTGCTGTCAGCATTATAGTTTTTAAATAACACTCCTCCAAAATTAAATCATATCGGACGGTGAATGGAATGGGTGAAATGATGCTCAAATGGGTTCAGGGTCCATAGAGCTTGGAGTTACTCAAATTCGTCTTTCAGGATAAGGGAAAACCCCAGGAAACCTTATCCTGGTAACTCACCCTGACCGAGATTCGAACTAAGGACCTCGTGGACGTGAGGCAGACACGCTATCACCACGCTACCGAAGCGGGCAACACTCTATTCATTTACAGCACACCACTTAGAGATTGCTTTTCTTTCTTTGTTGCATCCTGAAATTTAATTTAAGCATTATCAATAGTTTTTGAGAAAACAGTCTAAAATGAAAAATACTATTTGAAGAATAGCTTCTCAAAACAAAAAAGAAAATGGCAAACCTTTATAAATTATACATGCAGTTCTCATATTTAACAGTAATGCCAATTTTTACAGCAAAGTATCCAATGAATTACTGACCAATTTTCCTTACATCTTTACATCAATATGGTCGGAAATTCGATTTTTTTAGGAGCAATAATTAGGAGCAACTTAGTTTTTAAAAGTGCATTTCAAATATAATTTATCATGAGTAATAGACAGAGTCAACATGGAAAATTCAATGCCAAGGCTGGGATTTGAACCACGGATATCCTGGTTTCCGTCCAGTCGCTCTAACCGATTGAGCTGCCATGGCCAACTTGCCGTCACGACATTAAATTCTCCTTTTGACTGGTATACTTCCCCGGTAAATCACTAGAGGCTCTGGCATTCGAGATACACTATTTGTGGCGACTTACTACTTGAGTCCCTGGCTTCTTCATTTAACGGCAAGTTGGCATTCTATCAAAGACCCCAACCTAATATATACATCTAGTGTGAAGAAATGATTAATTTCCATCAGTTAACTAAAATAATAAGAGTTAAATGATGAAGCCTGGGACTCAAGTACTTACGATAGTAAGTCGCCACAAACGGTGTATCTCGAATGCAAGAGTCCCTAGTGGTCTACCGGGGAAATAGATGAGTCAAAAGGAGAATTTAATGTACTGATGGCAAATTGGCCATGTTAGTTCAATGGGTTAGAGTGACTAGAAGGAAACCAGGAGATCCGTGTTTCAAATCCCAGCCTTGGAATTGAATTTTCCAAGTTGACTCTATTTATCAGACTTCAGCCTACATACATCTATTCCATCAATTAACTAAAACAATAACAGTTAAATGATGAAGCCTGGGCCCTAAATACTTACAATAGTAAGTCGCCACAAATGGTGTATCTCGAATACGAGAGCCCCTAGTGATTTACTGGGGAAATATACGAGTCAAATAGAGAATTTAATGTCGTGACGGAAAGTTGGCCATGGCAGCTCAATGGGTTAGAGCGACCGGATGGAAACCAGGAGATACGTGATTCAAATCCCGACTATGACACTGAATTTTTCATGTTGACTCTATCAAAGACTTCAGCCTATATACGGCTATTATGAAGAAATGATTAATTTCCATAAATTAACTAAAATCATGAGAAATACTTAACTGTATATCATATTCAGAATAATATTTAAATTAGTGACATTGCCGTTCCAGTGGTAATGATTTATTCTCTTTCGTATATTAATCATACGGATTTATAACGCAACAATGGTTTCCAAAATTAACTGACATAGAGATGTGTGAATAAAAGCATAATGCTAGATAGCTCACGCCAACAAGGAAGGAAAATAAACTGACTTAAAGGCTGGTGGCCTGTTATCGGCATTAGTTGACAATGCAAGTCTTGTAACCGACAGCGTTAGTTAACTGTACAGCTATGTGGGAAAATGTGCACCCTGCAATGTTTTGCTAACGCTGGGAACTTGCGGTAAAATGAAATGGTTTGAGGGGGAAAGCCTCTCTTACGTACACACTTTGAGGAAATACCTTTAGGAGAGGGAACGTTTACTTGATGGGAGAAAAGCTTGTTTTTTAAAGGGAAGTTTTTTTTCCCGCCTTTTCTTTTTGGTCGTTGAAATGCCGTCAAGGGGACTGCTGATTATGATGTTTTCTTTTATTCCCGATTCCCACAGGGGTAAGACACGCCTTGCGGATCCCAAACTTGAAGAAAATATCGAGTGCATGGGGAACACAGGCGAGATGTTTGTGGAAAGGTGCACATGTGGCGGCGAATGTGAAAATAACACATGGTGCAGACGTTACTGACAGCAGAATCGTCCGCTACATGTTTCAGAAATAAGCCTAGATTAACAAGGCAGTTTTACTTCCCGCAGTTATTATAATAAGTACTGAAAGGTTGAGGAAACCTGCCAGCCTTTAGCGCTTTGCTGTCTAGCCATCATAAAACACAACCGCATATCCATACTTCACATAAAGTTTGGTAAAATTCCGAGCAGCTAGATTTATACCTCTTGCTGACAGCAAGAACGCCAGCTTAGCGAAAATCTCAACATTTGCCAGCAGCGGCAGGCAAAGAGGTGCAGAGAGATACCAATCCCCTTGAATATTCATGTCATACGTGGCAAGGAAGTTGGCAAAATAGATTAATTTTCACAAGTTACGGTTTTAAACATAGATCAATAAGTATGTTCTCTTCATTAATTGCTTATGAACAAGTAAATGGTAGTAAGGACAGTCCAAAATTGGCACTACAAAGATTCCAACTGTGCTTCTATTCAAGTTCGCATGGTTTCCTGCACAATCTTCTTCAGCACTTTTCTAGGTAGGGGAAGGTCGTGCAGCATCGACCGGGTTAAGTTTTTTTTTCTTTTCTTTCTTTTTTTTTTTTTTTTACTCTGTAACTATGGTGGTTAATCGGTATCTTACTATATTATTGCCTTACATCAAGACATGTTATATAGATAATTTAATGTAATGATTTTTAGTTTTTAGTTATAATAATTTATTACATCCAAAGTAAAAAAAGCTAGAATTATAAGGCTTCAATTGTTACAATATAGATTGTCAGAGATACATTGCACTGCCACATATAATAATATGTATAATATTATAATATAATACAAAAGCATGGGAACTTATTGACACTGTTTCTGCTGAGTTCGCAAAAGTTTAGATCACTGGTTTACAGAGATCGCAAATATAGCGCCGCTATAGGCTTCAGAATATCTTCCATGTGCTAACATCTACATTAACCACCATCAGGCACTCAGAGCAGACAAAGAACTGAAGAGAAGAAGCAGATATCCGACTATAGTGCACGTGGATGAACAAGCTTACTACTGCTTACTGAAAACTTCCGCCACATGGAGGCGAAAAGGCAAATCACAGCAGTAGCAGGTACTGCATGCCGGCCGATTCTGTATGACACTTCCCTAAGTCAAAAGAAGTTGCATTTGTGAGCTTTGTGAATGTTCAAAATTAATTATAAAATACAACGCTCCTCCGACTGTTATGTGAGACTTTTTCTTCGACTTTCGAATACTCATAACTGTATATATACACGAGGTGTGTCCATAAAATAAGGCCTCAAAGGCGCTGGTGCCAAGTGTGAATATTGCGTGCAGTAATCCGTTTTTGTTCCTTCTGGAATTTATCGTCAGTTATACGAAGTCTATGGGTCACAGTGTATGGACGTCAAAAACTTGCGAAAGTGGGTCAGAGAGTTTAAAGACGGACGTACAGACGCCCATGACAAATAGCGTTCTGCTCGGCCTTCGGTTTCAGCTCACACCAATTGCAAAAGTGGAGCAAGAAGTGCTTAAAGATCGGTGTGTGACAGTTCGCGAGCTGTGCGAACTTATCCCTGAAGTCAGTAAGACTACGATTGACAAGATTTTGACCAAACATTTGCATTATCGCAAGGTTGATCTCCTGTCCTAGTTCGGACGGGACATCCTCCTCACCCATCCCCCTGTAGTCCAAACTTAGCACCTAGTGATTATCATCTGTTTCCTGAGTTGAAGTCACACCTGGGTTGAACACATTTCCAGACCGACGATGATTTGAAAAACGAGCTTGAGCGCTACCTACGCAAATTGGCGGGAGAGTACTATGACAAGGTTTTACAAAAACTGCCTCAGCGCAGGCAAATGTGTATCGATCCCAATGGTGATTATGTGTGTGTGTGTGTGTGTGTGTGTGTGTATGTGTGTGTGTGTGTGTGTGTGAGTTAACCATCAACTTAAGAAAGAATAAGTATGGCTTTATAGCAATGATTGAAATATGGTAAAGTGTAGTGAACTGCAAGCAAATGTACCAAGACGAAACTAAAACAAGGTCTGTCTATAATCACAGCTAATTTGAAAAATCTTAGGAATAACAAAATGGGTAATCACAGACTCATAATCCTTCACAAGTTATAGACTTTTCTATTCCTTTTCAAATATTCCTTGACTAAATGAACTAGCGGCAACAGACTGCAGCACAAGAATTCTTAAGTTCCTGAACAAATTTTACTAACACTTAAATAAGATATGTAGAAATAAAGTAGGCTTTAATTTTGTGACTTATCTCTTTCTCAGAAAAATACTTACTCTTTTAATGTGATGAAAACGTAACTTTCCCTACTTCTTGAATTAGCCTCACAATATTTCCAGATAGAAATACACTGTGAACCAGGGGTTTCTGTTCAAATACAGTAAACATTGCAAGAATATTTTGGACATCTGTGCCACTTCTTCGAAAGTAAATTAAAAGACCTTCTTCACCTTTAGCGCCCACTTCTTCATGTCCTTCTCCTACTTCAAGGTTTTGGATTAAGGTCGTTCAAAATTGTTGATATTATCTTTTGTTACACTTGGTGTTGTTTCACTTAATGAGAGGTAACTCAGAACTGTTATGGATGTCCATTTCTTTGGCATTCTGTTAAAGTGCAATTTCCAATTTTCCTTATATGCTTTAGTCAAGTTATTTAATTTCTTCGCAAATGGTTGATTAAAAATCCTCGATGTCTTTGACCAAGTTCCTGTAGTCCAAATATTCAAAAACGCTAGCCGGATGTATCGCATAACTTTCTTTTCTACAGAAAAGAATCAGATCTGAAAAATAAGAAAGGTTTTGAATTATTCTTTAATAAGAAACATGTGATCTTTTAAACATAGACTTTCTGTATGTGTAGATGAATAATATAGGCTCATGTTCTGCGAGTTTCAATTCTGTGTAGGTATCAGTGAATTGCTTACATACTTATTGGAATTTGATACCGAAATTAAGGTTTGCCATAAGTAAAGAATCATGATGGATGTCAAAGGAATGTTGGTTCTTTGTTAGAACACGTGCAAGACCAGTTAAGTCGAATAGCATTTTGGGGAAAAGTTGTTATAACAAAAGCAATGTAAGAAACAGTGTCCTTAGCAGATTTCTAAAGGGGCTCACTTGACTTGCTGAATAGGGTATTCTTTGAACCATTCAGAATGACATGACAAAACAGCTACAAAGAGATTTTTGGTTGAATGAAGAGGGCTTTCAGAAAGTGAAAGTGACATATACACCCACACACGCAGCAAGGGACAAGAGTCTTCGGCGTGGAGCCGATTAGAGCAGTTCGTGGCTAGGAAGCCATTACAAGAGTCTTCGGCGTGGAGCCGATTAGAACAGTCTGAGGCGTGAGGGCGATTAGTGCAGTCCTCTTGTTCTGTCTTGGATATTTGTCGGTTCATATATACGTGAGGAACGAATAAATTTGTCGAGTAATATACATTCTGCCGTCAGTAACTCTAAACAGGGATATTGGTAACCCTTGGTCGGCAACTTCAATTTCGGTGTTCTAAAAAAAAGAAGCAGTAAATAAATAAGTTGGAAATGGGCATTCCAGTGTCAGTAAATATCCTTCTCACACACATCCGCGCATACCGTGAGAGAAACCTCATTGCTCGCCAACTTATTTGCTCGCCATTGAATTATTTGCTACAAATTGGCGTCCCAACGTGGAACATGTGTACACCCATAAACATTATTGCTTCAAATTGTTAGAAAATGAGCTAAATAATTCTTTTTGCAGTTATAGTATGCCGCATTTCCGTTTTTTTTTTTTTTTTTTTTTTTTTTTTTTTTTTTTTTTTTTGCATTACATGTTTATTGTATTTAATGGTTATTGATTCTAGAATACCAATTTATTGTTCAATCTTCACATGATCCTTAGGTAGTGCCAAATTTCTAGAGCAAAGCATATTAAACCTGGATCAACACACCCATCATCCAACACTGGTGAGTGATTGGTCATCCAAATCAGTCAGCCTTTACACTGTTACTGTGTACTTCAATTTTAGTATAGCTGTGCGGTCAGATAAAACTGAACTACAAGGTTCAAATGCTAAGAGAGGCAGCAATTTTTAGAACGTCTTTATACTTCATCCAATATCTTGCCTAATAATGTCCAGTTATATCACCTTTATATTGAGCCATAGTAGCTGCATATGCAATAACCGCCCTACCGCGTTAGCTAGGGTACCACAGAGCGAGGTCCATCAAACCGATACTTTTTAAGAGTCACATTCAGCAGCCAAGTAGTCTATTGATGATGAACCCGGATTTTACTGTTTTGCTCAATATTTGAAAGGGTGGATGAGAGCGTCCCGTAACCTCTTTTTCTCTGTAGATATATGTATAAGCGAATAATATATACCACTCCAACCTATGTATAAAGTCAGCCACATTCCCCTATATTGTTTGCTTCATAACAAGGATACCTGGGCGGACACATGAAAAGGTGCACTTGACTTGTATATTACTCGATATGGGTTGTGATGGCTGTGTTCAATATTGCCTTGTGGTTGACCAAGATGATGCTAAGTACTACTGGCATGCATGGAGAGTGTATCGATATTGAGGCAATAATGTACACCGTGGGGAGCAGCTCTGGCATGTCACTAGGGTCCCTTCATATGCTGCTAACTGGAGTCACGTCGACACACTAACGTCAACCAATGACGTAATGTTGCCCATGGGACAATCAACGACATCCTTGTCCCATTTCAGGATTCGACAGGCAAAGCGACTATGCGGTTACATGTTATGGCGAGTTTTATATCGGCTTTATTAGTAACTTTGATACACAACGAATGCATCTAACTCGAAGGCTTGGGGCCAATTGAAAGTATATTCCTTCATTCAAATATATATGTGAGTCATTCACGTGTACTTAGCCCGGTCCATAAAACAGGCATGAAAAATATACTGTCACTTTTTTATTCCACTCCTATCAACTGAGATGTAAACGTTGCTAATTTCTAAGAAGTCTGAACAATTGTGAGAAACTTTCTGGTCAAATGCAAGAATAATGATTGTATTTCCGGAAACTTAATTGCTGCTTTAAGTTAAAAATTTAGTCTATTTAGTCTATTATTGATTAGAAATGCATTCAAAGTACACAACATTAACAAATATTTATTGTTTGTCCTAAAGAGCCCACAGCAGTAAAGCGTATGGTTTGTTTTAAGCCCGAAGAAATAGTGCAACAATTAGTGCAACTAAGATATGCCTAGTTCTGATTAATATCAACTTAAATCCTTATTTGCAGAAGTCTGAGTAATTATAATGTTATGCATATGGAAGCTTACATTGACCTAGTAGAAATTAATTGAGATTTCGAGGAAACCTAATATGCAAGAGAGAAAATGCCTAGGTAAAACAGTGTATGTACTGAAGTATTAGTCAAAATAGGTACAGAGAGAGAGAGAGAGGGGGAGAGAGAGAGAACTTAGTAGGAGGCAAGTGGAATGGGCAGAAGTTTGATAGTGGGTTGCCCGTTAATACCTGCCCTCTTTTTGCGGAGAATGCCATACCTAAGCATTACCCAACAAACGGAGAAGTTATGGTTGAAGAAGGATGAAAGCAGAATTAACCTGTTTCGGTGAAAGAAGGAAGAGAAATCAATTTTGTAAAATGTTTGGCTACCTAAAGAACATCGATGAAAATTGAGGGATACATAATGCACACATATTCCTGTCTTTATATTGAAAAAAGCAAAATTGTACAGCTTCAGATATTTGGATTATACTGAAGGTATTGCAGAGCAATGTGAAAGGGCAGATCACAAACAATAACATTAACAAAGGAACGCAACGCAATTATATATTTTCGTGAACTTTGACTAATAAACAAGTAAAACATAACAGCAGTGCTTTAAAATGAGGAAGTTTTAACAATGAAATTACGTGAGGAAATCTTACTATAAGCATTTAAAATATGGATAGAGAATGTGTGAAATAAAGACAGAATAAACATACAAGGGCTGTTCAATAAAGAATGATCACAAATTTTTTTGACAACGTACCTTTACTCTCCTCATAATTTTGATGGCCCTTCTCAAAATAGTCTCCCCTGAATGCGATGCACTTGTCCCTTCGTTTCGGCCAGTCTTCAAAGACATGCTGGAAACCATTTTTTGAGAGATCTTTCAAAATCACCTCCGCAGCCTTCACCACTGCTTCTGATGATGGATAATGCCTCCCACGAATGCTTTTCTTCAAGTTAGCGAATAGAAAAAATGTCACATGGGGCTAAATCCGGAACTTAGGGAGGGTGAGGAATGCACTTCACGTTGATTTTTGCAAGATATTCAGCAACAGCATTGGCAATATGCGGCCGCGCATTATCGTAGTGCAGAATCCAGCCTTCTTCACGGAAATGTGGTCATTTGGGACTGATATAGACTTGCATTGTTTTCGTGAAATCCCTGTAGTATTGTCCAGTTACTGATGTGTGTGCAGGTACAACATGCTGATAAACCATTTGATGAATATCCAAGAATGAGATGACCATAACTTTCCGAGCAGAAGCAAACACTTTTGCTTTTTGGGGGGCTGGTGATGAAACGGGATTTCCACACTGAGCTTTGCTGTTTGCTCTCAGGATCAAAATGATGTAGCCAAGTTTCATCAGCAGTGATTACGTTTGAAAGAAACTCCGGAAGTTCCTCTAACATCAACTTTAACTGCATGTTACCTCCATTGCAGCGGTAGGCGACACTGAACATGTCTGAACTTGCCTGGTTCTCACAGGCGAGAAACAGGAGTACCAACAATGAAACTACTACGACGTGTTTGTTTCACATTAGGCTAACAGAATATAATAAGTTTGAATTTTAGTGCGAAAAATTATGACGGTAAAAAATTATGATCATAGAAAGTGTTTTAGATATAGTAAGCGAGCACATAATAATGCCGACTATGAACAAACTGAAAAAAAAATTGACTTACTTGAGTATTAAATACACTTTTAAACTCGTACTCCGTAGTCATGCTAGTTCCTGGGTTCCGAGGATGTGGGTTCAAACCAGCCAGATAACGATGAATCTTTGTGGCGGAAAAACCTTTCAAATGGCTTCCTTCGGAAATTATCTAAACCCGGTGAATCGTGTCACAGACTTACGGCACTTGAAACTATCCCTAGCCCAATAACCAGGCCAGTAAATAAATTTAAGGTGCCCTTCACGCCGTTTATACAATGGAACGATGGGGTCATAGGAGCCTGCATAAAGACAAAGCAAAAGTTAAATAATTCCTAAGGGATGCATTTCCGAAAATGAAAGAAACTTTTTGATGGAAAATAAAAATATTTAGCTCACATCAGTAATAAAGAGGAAAGACGGAAAAAGAAAAGTATTTAAAAGGCTGTTCACAGCAAAACACTTATTCAGACCACAGAAAAGGAATTGTGATTAATTACTTTATATGTTGTGAATTGTATTCATTTATATAGATATAAAATTGATTACTAGAATCATCGGAATTACAGATGACCGAGCAGGGAAATGCAGGGCGAGCAAGCAGAACTAAATGGTATAAGCTCGACAACCACAACGGAATTTAGCAAAACGAACGTACACAGTAGCTGTGGATTTGTGTTTGTTGACAGCAAAACATTCTGTATGTGTTTGTCTTCTTCTCCTTTGTCTACAAGACTCATTTCCTTCAAGTAAGGAAAGAAGTTCTGAAAAGAGATGTTATGTCAGTTACGAAGTTGAAGTTAATGTACTGCCCCACTAACCCACGTAGATACAAGTGATTTACAACGCAGCACCCACTCTAACCAGGTCCATGTAGTCAAAACGTGCTTGTGATATGGAGGACGATGTAGACCCTATTCATCTTGGTGCAGAGAGCGGCCGCGCAATCTCTCACATCTCTCTCATTCTCAGACACAACTTAGTAAGTGATCTGGGTTCAAACACCATAGTCATGTGAATCATTTGCCTTCTGGAGGTCCCGATTTGATTCCAGGCAACTGCTCACTCCGTTTTTTTTTTTTTTTTTTTTTTTTTTTTTTTTTTTTTTTTTTGTGTTCCTCAATGGTCAGGCTTATACTGAGTCTGTTGTTCCCCTACTGCCACTTCTTGTAATCAACAAAGTTGTTAGAACAAGATTGTTTATTCGTTGACTTACAGTAAATCGTTTGCACGTACAGAGATACAAATTCATTTACATCAATTCGTTGATCGCATTCTACTTTTCTGGTTTAGATAGGGAATCCATGAATTTTATGCATCCGTTTGTTTGTTAGCCGAAAGTTTATATGTATATATAGTAAAGGCAGTATTGAAGAGGGGTTAGCGGAAGTCCTGCAATTAGCACTGCTAGGAATAAAACATACACGGAAAAGCACATAGGTGCCATGCTATCACAGGAAATAAATGACAAAGTTTCACACAAAACAAAGTACAGACAACCCATTAGGTGATCCCATAAAATAAAGTAAGCAACTGTCGAGAGAAATACAAACAAGAATCTTGGTCCAGAAAGTAAAGCTACATTCAATGGACGTGGATCCCATACCAGTTAAAATCAAAGCACAAGGAAAATGTGGCCCTTTGGGTTTCAAACGAAGGCAGCGAAGGCAGGGAAGCTGGGTGGACCCGAAATATGCAAGAACAGACTTTCTAATATTTCTACATTGAGCGAACCCGACGTTGTTCAAGTGCGCGCATAAGCCCAAAACTTTAAGCCCCCTTGAAAGGAAACCTGCACAGTACAGGCGTCGGATGATGCCAAGGAGAAATCCTCACAAAGCGCATTTCCAGTCTCAACAAGCCATGGTATTGATGATTTGTATTTAAGGGCGCTCAAATTCAATGTGTCATCAGTGCCCGACAACAAGCCAAACACCGTACCCTGGTCATTAAAATTAAAAACAGTAGATGATGAAGAAAATGGTAGGTACAAGATTCGGTGGACATGGAAGTCGCAATACAAGGGAGAAACTGATCGAGTATTTCCTTACCGACCAAGAGAAACTGCAAAAAGCTACTGAACAACTAAGGAAAAATCTGTAAATGTGATCTTCACTCATTAGTGTAGAACTTTCTCGCTCGGTAACCTGATCTACAGTGCGATCCATATAAACCTGAACCACTTCAATAGGCCATAGTTTTATTTTGAAAGCTCGTAGAATGTAGAAATTTGTTTTAATGATCTCAGTGGCTCTGGGAGAACTGACAACACTGACAATTGTTGATAGTTGACACTCTTAAATGTGCAGTCATAACAACGAGAATTTGACATAGGCGATGTTGCAACAAAGGCACTAATTTTATTGCTCGAAAGAATGCTGGAGATAACTGGTATACTCATTAGTGAGAGTGGAAAACATAGACCGCCACGAATGCAGAGACTGATACAGATGTTCGCAGAAGGCAATTGAATTCTTCAAACAAATCGTTGCGTCATTTCAGCCAGGAATCAGGATATCCATATGGAACATGTCAAAGAGCTGCGAAGAAATCGGAATTACGGGTGCATATGGTGTAACAACTGAAAGAAGCAGATTATGATAAACGAATCAGTTACTGTCGATGGCTTCAGAGTACTCTTATGCCACGCCCAGACATTCTCTCCATAGCGTGGTTTACAGACGAGGCGTGGTTTCATCTGTTAGACTACATAAATACAAAAAAAAAAAAAAAAAAAACAGATATTGGACTGCTGTAAACTCCAAATCATCCATGAAACCTCATTGCATGATGAAAAGGTTGGAGTATGGTGAGCGTTGTCAACTTCTAAGACCGTTGGTCCCAATTTCTTTTATACGACTATAGACACTGAAGTTTATATGGTTTTCTTCAATACATTTGTGGAGCAGCTGGTTGATATGAAACTGAGAGAAGGTTATTTCCAGCAAGATGGAGCAACGTGCCATACATCCAATCACATCGTGGAATGTGTAACCAGTTTCTTTGATAATAGAATAATCTCAAAAGTCTGTGGCCTCCCAGATACCCTGACCTAACCTCACTGGACTTTTTCTTCTGGGGGTATCTAAAAATAGAGTGTACAGGAATAGGCCACGGACAATTGATGTTTTCAAGCAATCCATTCGAAACGAAATGAATAACACTGGTGAGGTTACTCTCCGCAAAATTTCAGAGAACATGGTGAGACGAGTGCAAACATGTATAGATGCTGGTGGAGGACACTTCCAACTATTTCACTGAGATGTAAATGGTGTAATGTAATCCCCCAATTGTGAATTATATTCTCCCAAAGTTGCACGTGTGTCCCATTATTAATTCAAAAGCTATGGCCTATTGACTCGGTTCAGATTTACATGAATCGCACGTATAAGAGAAGCAACCACTAAGGCTAAGCTTAGAAATCATCAAATTATTAACTCACACAAGTTAAAAGTTGAAAGTTTACTTTTAATGTATATTGTGAGTTTGTGGGTTTGTGAAATTAAAAGTCCAATGCACAAACTCAAAATGTTCTTTATTTCCACCGAATTACAGTTGGAACACTTGCCGATTACATAGAATTACGTAGCGCACACAATTAAATTTCACCAATTCATCTCTCACAGGTCCACTCTACACTCGCAATTAAGTCAACTCCTCCGATGTACGTACCCAGTCTTCCAGTCCGTTCGCTCACTCGGCGCTCCTCACGGCTGCTCGCCAAGAACTGACTCTCTCCAGCCTGGCGCGTCGCTTATATTATAAGACCAACTGACCTATCTAGAAGGCTCCCGGTGAGATGAAATATCCCGACTGTTCGAGACTCCGGGGGAGGGGAAAGAGATGGCTAGTGGTGTTTTTCCAACCATCCCCTCGCTATCGCTACAAGATAAATGGGTAGGCGTGGCCTAAATGCTTCCTACCGGCCACCCGGTTGCTAGCTGGCCGTGCCTTCCGATAATTAGTTGACAAAATGTATTTAATATATAACAATGAATGGTATCCATTGCAAAAATGTTGAGACGTACTGGCATAAGCCAAGTGAAAGCTGGTTTAAAAAGTGTTTCATTTTGCATAATATATAATTATCCCTGCTTTGTTTTCCATATTGTTGTTCATATTGTCTTTATACTATAATATGTGTCTTATGTTAACTTTTGTACATATATATGCTATTAAACTTTATACCTCTGGTCATGTTCAATGTTCACAGCCTTTTCTGGTGAACCTACTGAACGCAAATCAATCTAATTAATCTAATCCAATCAAGAATGCTGGGATTTCCTTGTTCTCTGAATCTTTATGTATCACTACCTATTAAATACTAATGCCTAATAATGGTACGTTCATGGCCAGTCAGAAAAAATAAATAATATTTTTTACAATGTGTGTATATATATATATGATGCCTACATTTTAGCAGAGAAGTAATCAACAAACTACAGAAACAAATAAAATCTCATCAGAGACTCTGGGATCCACTTAGGTAACCTCTAAAGTTTCCATTGGAGAGGTACCTTACCAGCCAGAAATGAAATCAGAAGGAGGAACATGCAGTCTATAACATTTTTAAGAAGATTGTGTTCAATTTCAGTCTACGGGAAAACTCTACAAAGGCCGGAAAATTCGATAATTTAATGTTTGCTTTGATCACTGATATTCAATTACATTAACACATTAATTTTGTAAGGTAAATTGCAGTAAACTAAAGAGAGAACAGAATTTTCCGCCCTATAAATCTCGTTATTAGTAGTTCTAAGTTTGACCGAGAGTAAGCCACAAACAAATACATAAACATCTGAGCCTTCATAACAAAACAATGATTATTTTGTCTTCCAAAATGGGAATCCACTTGGCTATTTCAGACCAAATATGATTAAAATGCTGAACCTAGGGCAAGTATTTATTCAGTTTTCATTCATTACAAGGGAAAAATGAAATAATGAGAAAGGTAGATTTCACTGCATTGCATAACAAACACCTTCTTGATTCAACTTTTTTCTTTCACTTATTCAAGAATTTCACAATTTGTTTAAAATAGCAGCTTTCTGTATCGCACAATTTGTTCAGATTTAACATTATATATATATAAGGAGAGGGGGAAATAATGCGGTTAAGAGCAGAGCAGAAGACCAGGATGTCATGTAAGCCAAGGCAGCAACAAGGAAAACACAAATAAATGTAAAGAATATAGGAAAGGAAGATGAGAGGGGAGAAAGCGACTAATTAAGTAACAAGGAGGCATGGCGTTTAAGAGCTACCTGGCAGAGTAGAAGACCAGGATGTCATGTAAGCCAAGGTAGCAACAAGGTAAACACAAATAAATGTAAAGAATACAAGAAAGGAAGATGAGGGGGGAGAAAGCGACTAATTAAGTAACAAGGAGGCATGGAGATTAAGAGCTACCTGGCAGAGCAGAAGACCAGGATGTTATGTAAGCCAAGGTAACAACAAGATAAACACAAATAAATGGAAAGAATATAAGAAAGGAAGATGAGGGGGGAGAAAGCGACTAATTAAGTAACAAGGATGCATGGAGGTTAAGAGCTACCTGGCAGAGCAGAAGACCAGGATGTTATGTAAGCCAAGGTAACAACAAGGTAAACACAAATAAATGGAAAGAATACAAGAAAGGAAGATGAGGGGGAAGAAAGGGACTAATTAAGTAAGTAACAAGGTTAAGAGCTACCTGGCAGAGCAGAAGACCAGGATGTTATGTAAACCAAGGTAACAACAAGGTAAAGACAAATAAATGTAAAGAATACAAGAAAGGAAGATGAGGGGGAAGAAAGGGACTAATTAAGTAACAAGGAGCATGGAGGTTAAGAGCCACCTGGCAGAGCAGAAGACCAGGATGTTATGTAAGCCAAGGTAACAACAAGGTAAACACAAATAAATGTAAATAACATAAGAAAGGCAGATGATATATATATGTATATATGTATATATGTATATATAAGGAGTCCTTTGAAGGTTTTGCTTTTGTCATATCTAAAAATGTGTACGGATTAATAATTTTATTTTAGGATACAGGTCAGAAAATACTGTTCAGGAATTCTGATCCACACTACCTAACTCTGCTGGTATTCCAAATGACTAAGAATTACTATCTGCCTGTGAGCTATAATTTATTTATCATATACCAATATTTCGTTATTTGGTTATTTCCCTTAGTCCCAGATATAATGTGATACATACTCTCTTCATAAGAGTAAATAAAAGCACGTCCACCTTTCAATTTATTTATTCAAGAATTCATGTATGGTATTATTTTAACAATGAAGAAAACCTGGTGAATTTAAATAATTTGCAACGCTTTCTGCATAAACATTACTCAGGAATTTCCCTGCCCTGAGAACATTCCTAGTGGGATAAGGGGGAGGAGTGGGTTATGTCTACTGCCCCTAACTGTAAAGCCAGAGGGCTCGCATGTCAGATGTTAGCGTGTCATAACGTGTGCTTTGTCTTCATAGTTTTCCAGTTCATATTCAAAACTTTGAAATTCCTCTGGTATTTAGCTTGAGGAAGTGTGCTATATGCCATGTCAGCTATTTGTATCTGGATTGCTGCACGAAAACCACAATATTACACTCTACAGGAAATATGTTAAGGTCTTCATGCTACAACGCAGAGATTCTTCCTCTGGATTTCGCAAACACACTTACAAAGGACTTATGCAAGCGGAAATTCCAATTTGCTGAAACGGTAGCATGAGAAAATCATATCCAGAAAATGAGATTACCTTGGATATTGTAAATCTCTCTTCGAAATTTAGTTGGTAATATAATTTACATGCAGACTTAGAAAAAGGTGAGCAGTTTCCAAAACAAAGTTAAATTCGAAAAGACATCGGAAGCATCGATCACGCTCTGTTCACAATATTCCCTTCAACATTACTCTGGCTTTATTTCAAACCTATGCGATATATAGGGAGGTGCTTTGCGGCTTGGCCGTATGCATGGTAACCGAGCGGTAAAACGCAACTGTCTCGTAAGTAGACCAACCAACAAAGGTTCGAATCTTCTTGCTTTTTTTTTCAGAAAATAAATAATATTTTATGGGGAGCCAGAACAGCTTAACCCACCAATGTTAAAATTTGAGATTTCTGGTGCGGTTAGTTCAAGAACCACTGAAAGCATCAATTTGAACATTTTACCTTTTATTTAACAATGTTTTCACAATTCATTAAGGATAATATATGTTTTTTGGAGTTTCAATGAAGGATGTGTGTTTTTTTTTAAAGAAATGTCTTCAATTTACTTCTAAAAATATCAATTCAAGTTTTCACATATCTTTCCGTAAGTACCTTTAACAACATTTTAAGTACTGCTTTAATTCCAGAAAGAAATGCATACCCGTAACTGTTATTGTTGTAATTTTACGTCCTCCAACGTTAAGTCATATCGGGCGGTGAATGGAATGGGTGAAACGATGCTCAAAAGATGCCCAGGGTCCATAGAGATTAGAGTTACCCGACAATCGTCTTCTAGGATAAGGGGAAACCCCTGAAAAAACCTTATCCAGGTAACTCACCCTACCGAGATTCGAACTCGGGACCTTTTGAACGTGAGGCACTCTACTACCACGCTACCGAGGCGGGCGTGTAGACTTGTAGCTGCAGTAATTTTATAGTAAAGGTATATAAAAAATAAAACAGAGAAAAACAGAATTAAAGTTTTGCTATATTGGAACTACACCTCAGAATGTCCCCAGATCCATATTATGCATCTTTTTCTTCATCAGCATCCTTATTCTTTCGTTTTTCGCTCCTCTTCTTCCTAGACTCCATGGTCACTTGCTCTATGTTATTATTATTTTGTTAAATTTGGCTTGGGGGGAGCTGGTAAATTGAAAACACCAGCCACTGTCTTACCTGCCTCAATTCCCTTGCAAAAGCATCTCAAGCCATAAGCAAACCTTACATTTACTTCTACACCACTTTCAATAGTTGTGGATCCTTCTTGATGTCCTCTGATATGATACACAAAATTTTCACAAAATTTAAAGACTCCAAAGTTTCTATATCTACTAACTGAAAACTTGTTGATCTAATAACATTATTTACTTTAGATAAATTTCTTTTATAAAATCAAAGGTAATGGCATTCATTGGGAAAGAGCCAATTAGAACAAAAGCAGTTATAAATAATCGCTGCGTTGAACAGGTAAGGCATTTTAACTACTTGGGAACTGATGTTAGTTATGACAAGGAATATGATGTCTACAATAAAATATGCACATTTCAAAGAGTGTGTGGAACAATAAATAGAACATTTAGAAACAAAATACGTAAAGAAACAAAATTAAATTTCTACAAAGTTATGACTGAACCTATACTGACTTACGGAAGTGAGACTTGGACGTTAACTAAAAAGCAACAGAGTAAAATACAGGCTTCAGAAATGAAATTCTTGCGAAGTGTGAAAGGGTGCACGAAGAGGAACTTAATAAGAAATGAAAATATAAGAGAAGAGCTGGACATTTTTAGTATGAATGATAGGTTAAAAGATCTCAAACAAAAATGGAAGGAACATGTTGAAAGAATGCCAGATAACAGACTTACAAAACAAGTATTACAGTATCATCGTAAAGGTAGGAGATCGGTGGGCAGACCCAGGAAACGATGGCCTCGACGGCGGAACAGGCACTTGATTGCCTATGCCATGAAGTGAAGAAGAAGAAGAAGAAGAAGAAGAAGAAGAAGAAGAAGAAGAAGAAGAAGAAGAAGAAGAAGAAGAAGAAGAAGAAGAAGAAGAAGAAGAAGAAGAAGAAGAAGAAGAAGAAGAAGAAGAAGAAGAAGAAGAAGAAGAAGAAGAAGAAGAAGAAGAAGAAGAAGAAGAAGAAGAAGAAGAAGAAGAAGAAGAAGAAGAAGAAGAAGAAGAAGAAGAAGAAGAAGAAGAAGAAGAAGAAGAAGAAGAAGAAGAAGAAGAAGAAGAAGAAGAAGAAGAAGAAGAAGAAGAAGAAGAAGAAGAAGAAGAAGAAGAAGAAGAAGAAGAAGAAGAAGAAGAAGATAAATTGTCATCACAGCCACAACACAATGAAGAAACCAATTTTAATTTCTTACACAAAAATTATTCCTTCTTCCCATCTTGAAAACAGCACTAGTAATTCAAACCATGGAAGGATTAACATCAAATTCAAGGGTTAATATTAATAGAAAAATCAAGGACTTCCTTTCCAAGGAGAGAACACGGTTACAAATGGCTAACAGGGGCGTGGCAGCCTTTTCAAAATGAGTCTCTTTAGAACTTTTAAAACTAAAGATCAGGAAAATAAATATCGTTATTCGATTCTATAAACGTCAGGGAAGATTATTTTGGCCATAACTCATTTTGTGAAATTTCAGCCCTGAATGCCGTTCAATATACGAAATACCGTTTTCAATATAAATGAAATGATAGTGGAAAATTGCCTCAATATTGATTGTGGAAACACTCTGGCTCATTTTTCAGTTGAATGGCGCTGGCATATAATGTGAATTATTCTCTTGTGTAAATTTCACTGGGCATTGGTCTCCCTATGCCCCAAAGAATGAAGGCTGTAATAGAAACAGAGGATTTACACACCCGATACAAAACTAATTTCCCTTTTAACTTTATTTTACATTTAAGAATAAAATTTTCATTTATTTCATTTAGTTTAAAAACCGATCGACCAACTGGCGGAACCGAACCGAACTGGACCGACCGACCGAACCGACCGCGTTTGAAGGATCTACGCCTTATACGGATTAAACTCTGTGCCTGAGTTTGGAAACCTGTCGAAGACCATATGAACACTAAATCAGAGTGAATATTGAGGAATGAGTGTGAGAAAGCATGATATTAAATTATTGTATAATCGAGGAAGGTAGGGAGACTACGGTAATTTGGAATAAATAGCGGGAAAAAACGGAGAACTCAGAAAAGAAATGGAATACCCAATATTGTTCCCTGGGATGGATTCTGGTACCAATAACTCAATCCTTCATTACTTTTTATGCCTGTTTCTATCCGTTATTATTCTACCTATCCCTCGAGACCTTTATTTCCTTCTAATTCCTATCTAATACAATTAGATTACTTTAACTGCAAATATAATGTAACTTTGTGGGTTCGTAGAATTAGAAGTCAAAGTTGAAGAAATTCAAAACGTTCTTTACTGCCGTAGAAATACACTTGGTACACTTCTGATTACAGCAGAACTACGTAACGTACACAAATACAGTCTTCCAAGGCCGTTGACCACACAAAGAGTTCACTTCCAAAACACCAGTTTCAATTAGAACTCTCGTCACAGCTCTGTTTACAACATAGTTGCGGCTTCATTATATAGACCACGACTTATATTACTAGACATTTCCGGAATACTCTGTAATAAACAGGAAATCGAATGTTCTGTAAGACAATCAAGATATCACCAGAAATTTCCTTTTTTATCTAACTTCATCCATTTTGGCATGCCTTTTATCTCCGCGCTATATTTATCTGCTTAGGCAAGCTCTTAATATTCACCCGGCACTGTCTGTCCCTTACCGCTCCGCACCGCGCTATCGTAAATAATGAGTTCGCGACAATATATCCTGTTTAGCTTAAATACATAAAACTGAATAAAATTACAGATTAACAGGGTGATTTAAATTATTCGAGAGAAATTGTGTACCTCAATATAATAGTGTTTGCAAACTGAAGTTTCCTAGTATAACATGAAGATACAGTTAAGTGCAGAAGTTCTACTCTCATTAGTTCTGGACCCGGGAGCGAAGGATACTTCGTGGCTCTTTCCATAGGGCAATACCTTGAGTTTAAAGAGCCCCCCCCCCGGCTGAGCACAACGTCAAGACGGGATGGAAGTGGACACGCCACTTGACGCGCGTCAAACCTGCAGGGAAGACTACCGAAAACCTCGGTGGGGCCGCCTGGTGATGCAGCACACCTCCGGGAGCGAAGGATACTTCGGGGCTCTTTCCATAGGGCAATACCTTGAGTTTAAAGAACCCCCCCCCCCGGCTGAGCACAACGTCAAGACGGGATGGAAGTGCATACGCCACATGACGCGCGTCAACCCCGCAGGGAAGACTACCGAAAACCTCGGTGGGGCCGCCTGGTGATCCAGCACACCTTCTACTAGCTCTGCAGGCTCTTACTTATAAGGCAACCCTCTACCCCCTCCGGGCGGCCGCAGCCTGGACGGAGGTACTCAGTTCCCCCTGAATGTCGGGAATGCACTGCCCCCTCGAGTCCAACCCAATCCGAACAACTCCTCTACGGGAGGGGCTCGGCAGTTCGACCCGAGGTTCCTCTAGTAACGTCAGAGGTACCACGAGTGCTAAGGGTCCGCAGCGCCCGCACCTCGGCAGCTAAAGGGGACGGATCAAAAGATACAGTTAATACTTTATTAAAAACAATAGCAAAATAGCAAGTGGGTTGCACATACTAATTTCTTTCTCCGTACTGTTCTGTCATAAGAATGTTTTTATGTTGTAAATATATAAATAAATGAGTGCGCCTATTTTAATGTTTACCACAACTGGTAGTGACTAAACAGAGTAGCGTACAGATCCCGTAGGAAGACACCTCGCACACTGAAATCTACGTAGATACATGCAGAAGGAAGGGATGAAGTGACAGAGGTACAGGAGGGCACAGACTCCAAGCAGAGTACAGAGTCGCATAAAGGTCCTAACATTTCCTATCATAGAGCTGGAAACTGCCAGAGAGTGTGATTAATTGATTCGATCAGGCAGCCCTTAGTGTCTGCGGGGAGTATTCCTTACACAGCGCATACATCTGCACCATTTGTCTTACACCACACATCTGAAAGATAAGGAAGTGTAATGTAGGGGAAATGACAGAAAGGAAATTGTGCTACTAGAGTATTCGACTAAGTTACTAGAAGAAATTAAGTAAAAACTGATGACAGTGTGTGCAGTCACGGGCTTGAACCCGCGACCTCCAGAACGTGAATCGCACACGTAACAACAGCTTCATCTCGTTAGGTTTCATAGTGAGTATGTTAGTGCAGTATATAATACATATGTAGAATGTTTTGCCATCCGGCGTGACATTTCCCAAATGCTCATGATTCCTCTCCCTTACGGAGATTTTTGTACACATCCCGACAAATTGAGAGACGAAAGCATAACGAAGGCAAATTCTAGAGTTTGGGGTAGACATATAAAAGGAGTGGTGACCATTTCCTGAAGTTTCTGCTACACTGATTTTGCTAACAAATACTGTGGTTGTGAGAGAGGTTTGCTGCCGTGACATTTCCTGCACTCCCCAGGCAAGCAAGCCATGGCGATCTCACCGCACTACTACTATCATTGTCGTCACCATCGGTACGCACCTTCCCCTGCCAAACAGTCTCCCCAGTCTGCTGCTGGTGACATTTCCAAAATGGAACGGGCGTACCACCCTCCCACCATCAGCACCATCATCATATACACGTCCCCCTTCGCGCGGAACGATTGTCTCCCCCGCAGGCAAGCACGAGCGACAGACAGGGTGACCTCCCTCAACCCATTCAGGCTATCCTTCCTCGTGTTCAAAATACCACAAACACAATCTTCTCGCAAGTTTCTCTCCCTCTTCATCTAGCACAGTTGTTAATAACTTAACTAGGAATGGCTCTGGTGTCGAAACACAGGAGGAAAATGAAACAAGTTGTAGCGATCGAGCGCAACCAAACTCAACTAATGAACTTTACATCACCCTCCGAAAACTACTACAGGCGCCTGTGAAAGACATCTCTTTTTTCTGTCTCCATGAGGTAAATTGGAAAAGTAAAATGTGGTTGGAACATGAGAACGCTTAGGCTATGCAATGTGCACTAACTTTTACATTGTACGAAGAGCCAATGCTTGAAGAGCGAAAATGTCCAAAGTCCTAAGCACCTACTAGTTTTCAAAATACGCATCACTTTACTTTATCTAGCTCTCATTTAGGAACGTTGTTTCACTGCAATAAAAATTTTACAGACAATATTTTACCTGAAACACATATTTGAGGCACTTTGGATCTTAAAAAAGAAGAAAAAAATTAACGAAGTAAAAGAAGTTACTCTGTGTCTTTATGTGTCTTAAATTGCAATGAATTGTTCTCAAATTTTAATGACTTTTGCATAATCATCAATAGCGTAAAATAGATGGAAGTTTCCTATATAAATCGAGCGGGATGGCTCAAACGGTTTCATATGTAGCCAGCATTCAGTAGGTCCGGGTTCGATTCCCGTGGCCGGACCAATAAGCAAATGATGGTAAGTTACTTATATTCCCCAAATTTCCTGCCCTCCACTTGATCTCTATTATCATTTCACAGCATCTCTCATCTATGGCCACTTTCAAAAATATGACTATCGTTTTAGCTTTCCTGTGTCTACAACAAAATGTAACATATATTATGGAAGCTTATTTGTATAAAAACAATCAAACTGAATAATGTTTAAAATAGTGAGCAGTGAATACATTATATCAGAATTTTTTCTATAAGCATTCGAAAAGTGCTAGCCCATAAACCTGACATTCTAGGTGCCATACAAAGTTTAAATTACCTCAAGTTGATGACTTAGGGTCTAAAATAGCAAAATATATCGTCAGTTGTTTCAAATAACATACAAAAGTGTAAATATATTCAAAGATAGAATTATCTCAAGAACAGCTCCCATATAATGAATTAATCTTAATCACTAAGTAATTAATTATCTTGTAATATGGCAGAATGGATAAAGATAAATTATTTTCTATATTTTCATTTATAATGTTAGCGTAGAGAGGAATAACATCTCTGGGAAGTGAGAAAATAAGTAAGCAAAGAGTGTCCCATATTACAAAGGTTATAACCAATAAAACACTCAAACGCGAACGTCAAGTAATTAGGTTACTAAATGTAATTGTTCATCATATATATATATATATATATATATATATATATATATATATATATATATAATATTTTCATTTCCCAGTTTGAACTAAAATGAGCATTTCTTTTAATTTTCTTCAGAAACATAGAACGGCAAAATCTAACCTATTTCCAACGAAAGAATGGTCAAAGAAAACATAGAAATGACTAATGTAACTTGCCCATAATGTTTTGTGCTGAAAGTAAAAAAGAAATAGTATCACAATGGCTTCCCCATAATTTTACAGGAATTATGTGTCAAATTGTTAAATATACTTTTATGCTTAAAAACTAGAGCCTTTAACACTTACATTTATCATTTGTTCCAGCATCTTTGCACACTGACTACTGTAATATTCCAAAGTCTTTCAATTTCACTTAAGAAAACAAAGGAATAATCTAAAAACAATTATTGCAGTAGGCGATACTATTGTGAAATAGGCAATTGTTAGAAATCTTCCATCTCAAACAAGTTTAAGAATCATAAAGATATTAAGCAAAAGGTAAGGGAAGTTCATTGAGTTCAAATATTTTATAACAAGCAAATATACTAAAACTAAGCGTACTATAAGCTGATGGATTTATTTCCAGAATTTAATTTTTATATACATACTGCAATATATGGTTAAGAACAGTATATACTTCAACATCTTAGTGAGCTGCAAGAATTACTTTTTTACTGGTAAGGAAATTAATGTTGTTTAGTGGCAATGATATATGGGTGCTACTCAAAACCAAGTCAATAAAATTCAGGTAGCAGATATATATTTTCGCAGGAGCGCGAAGGCATATAAAATTTTTAAATAAAGAATGGGGGCATAAGGAAAGCAATGAATATAGATTTTTAAGTAATACAGTAGTAGGTAACACACAGTGGACTGAACATATGCTAAGCATGGAATAGAAAATATCCTCAAAAGTATAAATTTTACATCGAGAGGACCAATCCAGGAAAATTCAGAGACGGCTGTGGCAGAAAATAAATAAAAGTTAATGCAAATGCACAATACTTGACTTACTGATTAGCTTAGTGAATTGAAAAACAGGTCCTGTAACTAATTTTGAGTTAAAAGTCATCGCTCTAACAAAAAAAAAAAAAAAAAAAAAAAAAAAATACATTTCATCAACGAAAATTGCACTTTTATTTTTGCAGCAGTAATAACCAAATGTGATATAATTAAAATATCTATATTAAGCATGTTAGTCACTTTCAGAATAAGGGAAAACCCCGAAAAAACCGTATCCAGGTAACTCACCCTGACCGAGATTCGAACTCGGGACCTCTTGAACGTGAGGCAGACAGGCTACCACCACGCTACTGAGGCGGGCGGCTCATGGTAACTTGCAGCTTTACATGACGCAGTTTGTTGAGATATGGATACCCAACAGATGTGCATGCTTTGTCAGTCAGTTGTGACAGTTGTCAATATGTAAAGTGCAACCGCAGATTTTTCGGGCTTCAGGGATTATGTAATATGAAAACTAGATTTCGTAAGATAGGGAAGAATGGAAGGGACGCGAAAGTTAAATATTATTAACCAAAAGGTGCTTTGAACCTAGGTCAATATGTTGACATCACGTGCAGCCACTGAGGATCTCAATTTTCTGCATATGATTGTCCACTAAATCTAACACGGATAGTATGAAAATTTATAGGTATTTTCTATGGTTCTTAATTTCGAATTTTTCATGATGCGGATTTGTCCCTTTTCTCCGGTGCATGCCATCAACGTAGATCTCACATTCTAATTAAATGAAAACAAACCTTGGCATTAGCGTAAAAGCACTGAGATTTTATGTTTGTAATTGATATTACGTAGTAAGTTGAACAAATCATGATCTAGAAAGTAATCTATAACATGATAAACTATTTATTACTCTAAATAAGGCATCTTTTTTTTTTTTTTTTTTTTTTTTTTTTTTTTTTTGTAATTTACGTCCTCCAACGTTAAGTCATATCGGATGATGAATGGAAAGGGTGAAATGATGCTCATTAGAGACCGGGGTCCATGGAGCTTAGAGTTACCCGACATTCGTATTCCAGGATAAGGGAAAACCCCGGAAAAAGCCTAAACAAGCCAAAGTCAGGAAAATCTATAAGAGGTGCATTGCAGTTTTAAGCATAAGTTCTAATGAGCTTAGATATTCCCATAGATGGTATTGCTCTCCTAGGATATTCACCAATTCTTCCTGAGAATAAATGGAGATTATAGTGAGTGAGATTCTACCGAAGGTACACGAACGGTCTTATATATTAAAAAACTTTAGAATAATAAGCTGAATTTTCATTAATAGCCATTGATTGCGGATGATTAATTAAATTAGTTCCAAATTGATTGAAATGTCAATTCTTTACACAATGACAGTAATTCAATTATTTGAAATATAAAAATTTTAAAGCTGCAAAGCCTTATTTTTAAGCATGTCTTTATAAAAGAAGAATATTAGAATATTAAACGTCCAATATCTAGAATTCAGACGTGAATGTTTACAAAGAACTTTCCACCAGTAGCTGCGTTTATGACATTTCCAATCATGTTTTATGACAAGATATATGACTATAATGATGAACATATAATATTTTGGGATACTCGATTGACAAAATCCATACACACAATATTTCACAAATAGCATTGAAATGTTTTTATTATTCATGATGTTATTCATCTTAAAGATGAGAAGTAAAAACCACAAATTATTAAAGAAGAGTTCATGATTGCATATACTTCATAATGTTATATATTTCGTAAGCATTCTCCAGGCTGAAAATTAATTTGATACGCATAAAATATATTTGAAAATATGTAATTCCCTTCTTTTTCCTCATTTTCTTACAGTTCACCAATAGCATACAGCTTACAAGGAACTGCAAGTGAAATTATCTGGTTGAGGATGCCCTTGTGGGCCTATATTTCCAAGCACTCAAGATCTGTTGAGTAACAGTTCGTGGTTAAATAATTACCTTTTGTATAATCTGAAAAACATGTAAAAAGTAATGGTAAATAAAAATTTCTACTATTCTGTTAAATTTTACATCATTTCCTATTGGTACCGTAAGCGTTATGCTCTTGGGCTTTACGTCACTTTCTATTGGTAGCGTAAGTGTTGAAAACTAGAAGCGTAAGTTTTAATGACATCTGTCATTCTTGTTTACATGCTGAATGACAAATATATTGCAAAATTAGCTTATACTAACAAATATGTGTTCACAATGAATAACTTAAAAATCAAATATTGCAATATATTAATTTGTTATATTAACATTTGCTGTTTCTGGACCTTATATACTGACGAAGCTCTGACTGCTTAACTTATAGAGTTAATCAAGGTCCTGGGTATAAGTGTTCGAGATAGTTTTAGAAGCCATTTACTTCTAAAATTAAATATACTTTCGTCTGATTTAATCCCTAATGTAAAACACATTTTAGGTCAGCATCATAGACAAAAGCTAAACTGACATTATTGAAATAATTAAGAAAGAAACCTGAATAGAGAAAATCTCTTTTAAAATCAAGCAGACCTTGAGATACTTTATATTTTCACAATGAAAACGTCCATTTTCTAAGTAGAGTGCATGTTCACCTCATTAGGTAATTCCCAAACATTTTGTATTTTCTACCACCTTACTTGCCCGAGGCTCTGGTTTAGAGCCCGTGGCTATTAACCAAAACAATTACCGACCCAGTGCTCCACGCAAACAACATTCATGAATAATTTCCAGCATAAGAACGTTCATTAAATTTGATTGCTGCACACCACGTCAGCAGTACCCTCACACATGGCTCATCTCAATTTTTTTTAAATCCACCTCTGGGTGTGGAGGAATAATATTAAACGTATTGTTCAGGACACAGAAGTGGCCCGTTTGTTTAGTTCTTTATTTACGGTCACAATGCTACATGTCTACCTGCCTCGTACTGCCACAGTATTTTAATTGTGGCGTATTGCCAGGAGAGAGATATGGCTTAAGCCAGGCAACTCACTAACACCAATATACTAGCAGCATGACACTCGCCTCTGAGAGCAAACATATATATAAAAAGGGTGCACATAAAAATGTTAAAAAGGGCTCTCCAAATGCACATATTACAAGTGTATTCTATTGCTGTAAAACCCAGATTTTTTGCCTGGGTCCCTCCATGTCTGCATATTTCACTGATCTCTCTCTCACTCTAGCTCCTGCTTTTTCACATTCCCCAAACTGTGAGGCTCTCCTGCATACTTGTAACATGAAAGCAAATATTTTGCATTGCTATGAAGCAGCAAACAATGGCACACAAAATCATATTCCCCGAAGAGAAAAATCCGATTTTATGACCATTAGAGAAGCAGAGAAATATGAGGAATTCAACACAAAGTATTCTAAACTGGTCATTTTCAGAATATATTACATATCTAGTTCACGTTATCTAGCCATCATAATTTTTTTCTTCTGATATTAAAATTCTAAAGTTAGATAGTTATTTAAATCCGACAACTTAACACGGCATTTCCAGTTATATTGGTAAGATTGGCAGCAAATTCAAGTACTACCTATACTCCTAATCTATTTTCTGATAGTATTGTCCTACGTGCCCTGTGTGTATATATATAATTCTGTTGAAGATTTAGGAGATTTAATAGTTGAAATGTGTTTTAGTATAATGTTAATTCGATATTTTTATGTTAATAAGGTAAATAAATTAAATTATAAATAAATTAAATTGAATTGTTTGGTTTGTTTGTTGAAGGTTATTGTAATGGTTTAATTTTGAAATATATGAAGGTTATTGAATGTATAATTATTGTTTGTTTAATATTTTTTAACTGTATTGTAATTTTTGAAGGTTATTATTATAGATGAATTATTTTTTAATTGTTAATTATGAAATTTATATTTTTATTTGATATAAAGTAGATTTGAAAAAAAAAATATTGATTGGTGTATAATTAAAAATAATAATTGAATTTGTTTATTTATATAAATTTATATAATGTATTTTAATTTGTTTAAAGAATTTGGAGAAAATAATTTGTAAATTTTGTGATTCTTGTAATGTAAATTTTATGAATTATTCTTATATAAGTTTCTGTTTAAATGTTTTGTAAGCTTTTAAGAAGGTTTTTATCAGTTGAAAAGGTAAATTGATAAGTTTTAAATGTACTGGTTACCAGTACATTAAGTATCGGTTTCCGGTATTGTAGTTTTGTAATTGTAGCTGGTTGCCAGTTATTTGTATACTGGATTCCAGTAAATTTTTATCAGTTAAATTGTAAATGTTTAAATTGGTAGCTTTTGTATTTTGTTTTAATTTTTTATTTTTAATTTTTGTTTTTTATTTTATTATCTGAAAAATATTTTTGAAATTGTATTTTTGTATTTATGTTGTAGTTAATAAATTAGAATTTGGAAATTATGTCCCGGTATAAGAAATTAGGTACCGGGATTAGATTTCCAGATTTTATTTATTTATTTTATTTTCAGTCATTGTCCTGCGGTAAATACAGGCCAGAGGCCCGGGTTCTGGTCCTAAGGGTCCAGGACTAATGGGAGTAGATGCTTACCTTCAAAAAGTCATTGACTGCTACAATGGCATTATTAGTGATAGTGGAAATATTGCTATTGAATTTGTTGATTAAACAAAGGGCAGCCTACTTTTGGATTAAGCGGAGAGAATTCACTAAGACAGAAAATTTATTGGGAACTCCATGCAGGACGAGGAGAGAAATTAGGAAAGTATTAACTGAAGAATGGCAACATGAATGGGATGAAATTAATGTAGGAATAAGAACACGCGAAATCTTTCCTAGTATAAATGAGAGGTCAAAATTAAAGGAGATCCAACCAAGACGAAGTGGAGTGCAATACATTTCACGACATGGACCGTACAAAACATGCTTTAAAAATATAGGAAAGGCAGATGAAACTATGTGCACAACCTGCATGGAAGAAGATACTCCGGAACATGCTTTATTTGAATGTATAAAATATACACAACAGCTAGAAGAGGAGAGGAAAGAATTAGCAGGAAAATGTATATGGAACATCATTAGGAAGAGGGAAGATTTTAAAATACTAGAATTGTCAGCGGAGAAGGTCTCAACAATATTAATGGATGAATATAATCAACAAAGACAGCAGCAACGACGAGTAAGAGACAATATTCAACATAGATATCGTGAACCACCTTCCACACCAAGAAGATCTGAACGACTTCGACGACAGAATATGGATAACTAGCTTCAACAACAACCAAAGGAAGAAGAGGAACTTCACCTAGTCGAAGGACTAATAGAAGAGGACAATCTTGGATTCAACAGAAGGATTTGAAGCGACAGAAGAAGACAACATCAACACAAGAACAAAAGTATAAAGGGATTTATTAGGGATAAGGAAGGTAGAAGTAGTTTAGATTGTGACAATTAGTTTGTGGTTAGTTAGGTTAGATTAGATAGCTTTGTGTAGGTAAGCTTTTGTGCAAAATGTTTGTAAATATAAATATAATTATTATGTTGGAGTAAATATAAAATTGTAATACTGTGTCTTGGTATAGCATCTAGAGACCAAGACATAAGAAATGCAGAATAAAAAATATAAAAATACAATAAACAAAATAAAAAAAAAATAAAATAAAAGAATAAAATAGTCATAAATAACCCACAATTGTGCCACGATTATGTACAAGAAAGATCGAATGAAATACATTATTGTCGTTGTACATTATTATAATTACTAGTTGATTATTAATTTTTGTACTTATATATTAGAAGAAACAATATGGTAATAATAAGTAAGCTTGAGTATCAACCAACTCTGAAGTTTGTTATGTATAGACGATGCAAATATGACTTTAGCATTTCCAATATCTATTCTCTAAGATTGTGTTGGACTACCTCCAAAGGAAGGAAAGATGCAGGATGACTAAGGATATTCTGAAACAAGGTTAAGCCTAAATAGACAGGTTTCCAACCATCAGATGAAGAAAACAAGAAGAGGAATACGAATATCTGAGATCTGCAGGTTATATAAAATTAAACTTTGTAAATAATTCAGAAATCTAAATGACTCTGGATTCTGAATATTTCCCTCGTCTGAATACAGTGAAATATAACAAATACTCAGCACAAAATATCGGATGTTCTGATCTATCTGAAAATTCATGCGATTCGTTCTGATACTCATTAAGAATTTTAAGCCATGTCTTAACCACTGGTAAGTTTAGAATGAGTTATTTGGCACATGGGTGCAACATTACATACTGTGAGATTATTATGAGAGGTTTGCCAATAATGATTGCAGATATCCACAGCAGAAAACAGCAGTGAAAAAATATCACAAAGTCACCGTGAATAAACAAAACTATTAAAATGGCTATAGCGTATGTATGTGTGTTCGTGGGCAGAGGGGGTTACGTGGTAGTGTGTGCATGCGTGTGCTTGAAGGTATGCACCACAGCTTAAGAACGCAGTATTGGACCAATAGCAAGCTTGGTATTCATGTCCAGCACCTTCAAGAATTACCCACTTTCCAATCTAGGCTTTATATAAAAAATGCTTCATTTGGTATGAATTAATGAATTGAGAGACGTTACCGCAGCACCCCTTGCTAGGTTTTCGTAGAAGAAGACTTGCTTTCATTTTCCTTCTTTTTTAAATTCTGTATTACATTTACTAACAAATACTATGTGCTGGATTTCCTCCACATTCAATGCCGTTGCAAATTCATCCGCTGTATTTATTTACGTTATGATATCTTTGCCAAATTCCGATCTTCTTTTTTTAGGGTTTATACATTTAATGCAAATTAAATGTTCCTTCACACTAGCCGTGTGTAGGACGCACTATGAAGGGGTAGACCCAGACTGAAAAATTCAATGCCAAGACCGGGATTTGAACCACGGATATTCTGGTCTCTATTCAGTCGCTCTAAACCATTGAGCTACAATGACCAACGTGCCAACATGACATTAAATTCTCCAACTGACTCGTATTTTTCCCGGTAAACCACTAGGAGTTCTCATAAACATATGAGACAGCTACCGTAATGGCGACTTACTATGCCACGAGTCAGTTGGAGAAATTAATGTCATTTTGGCACGTTGACCATAGTAGCTCAATGGTTTAGAGCGGTTAGACGGAGACTACAAGATCCGTGGTTCAAATCCCGGCAATGACATTGAATTTTTCAGTCTGGCTGTACCCTTTAATAGTGCGTCCTACACACGGCTAGTGTGAAAGAACAATTAATTTCCATTAATTGACCTAATAGTGGTCCGGAGAATGAAGCCCGAGCCTTAAAGATACTTACAGCATAGTAAGTCGCCGTTAAGGTATTTGTCTCATGTGTTAATGAGAACTCCTGGTGGTTTACCGCGAACAACACGAGTCATTTGGAGAATATAATGTTATTTTGGCACGTTGGCCATAGTAGCTCAGTGGTTTAGAGCGAATGGAAGGAGACCAGAAGATCTGTGGTTCAAATCCCAGCTATGGTATTGAATTTTTCAGTCTGGCTCTAACCTTTTATACATTTATTTTTTAATAATATGCATGACCCACATTGTTCCACATTTCAATGCTTATATTTATTTACCTTTAGATTTGGAGGCATTTTCTTGGTGCTATTTTTCTAACTTCAAAGCTCCACAACAATATTTTATATCTAATTAGTTTGAGGCAACTTCGTGGCTGAGTAGTTAGATTAGTCGCCACTGGCAATGATGATCTGGGTTCAATTTGACATTTCTAGGGGAGTTCTCATAAATCATATGTTTCGTGGAGATGCCGCACAGATGACGCGGGTGGCTGCTGAAAGGGTTCTTCTTTGACACTGCTATCTGGTCGTTCATTGTCATTTCTAGCCAGCTCCAGTGGTTGGATGTTTCACTGAAGTACTTCCGCGCGACTCTGTAGCAGTCAGTAACTTGCTCTGGTTCCTTCACTTCTCCCTTGCTCTTTGTGATGGTGATGTAATCTGACTGTGAGAGGTCTTCTGCGCTCAGGGGCTCCGGTTTTTCCTAGGTATTTCACTCATTAACTTTATAATCATCTGAAAAATGCACCAATTTCGCAGTAATTTAAATGTGTATTTGTAAATTATTTACAAAGAATTTAGATAATTGTTTAGTACCGTGTTTACAGAATTAGAGCAGTTTCTAACGTGTGGTGATAGGGAACATTCATAGGAGTAGAACCTTGGGTCGTAAATGCATCGTTATGGGTGTAAACACAGAAGTACACGGTATAAGCCACTTGAGTCTGTAGTGCACTTGTATGTACTATAAGCTGTCCTACTTTGGTTATTTGTTTACGTTCTGACGCCATCATCCCCTTTCGTTAACGCGGTTCGTAGTAAACAAGTGAAGGGGAGAGAAAACCGCTCCTACATTTATCTGCACAATCACAACCTCTTCATTTGATTAAATGTCTACCATTGCTTGATATTTAAAGAGATATTTGAGTACGTCTCATAGTCTTGAGCTTTTTCTAAGGTAGCATATAATGAATATGAATTTTCACTAAACATTTTTAATGCAAAATAAAAGAGTTTGTGCTCAGCTTATGGACATCCTCTATAGCACCTGACAATGTCACAGATAGTATTTTAACTTTTCTGAAGTTATAGTCACACTGAAATTCGGGAATTCTTTACTATGTAAAATTTAAACATATTTTCATGGAGGGTAATTTATTATGCCAAAATGACTGGCAACCTCACCGTGGTAGAAAATTAGACATTTGACATTTTATTAGTGGTAAGAAGTTAAAAAAGAAAGAAAAAGAAAATGAAAGCAAGTCTTTGTGACTTTTTTCTATTCCCTGTCTTAAAGAAACGCCTTCGTGGGAGGCATTATCCATCATCAGAAGTACTGGTGAAGGCTGCGGAAGCGATTTTGAAGGATCTCTCAAAAATAGTTTCCAGCATGTCTTTGAAGACTGACAGAAACGCTGGAATAAGTGCAGCGCATTCAGGGGAGACTATTTTGAGAAGAACCATCAAAATTATGAGAATGAGTATAGGTAAGTTGTCAAAAAAAAAAAAAACAGCCCTTTTTCTTTATTTCTAGAGAAATAAAGAGTTTGGACACTGCCAAATGAACTTCTAACGGTAAGTCGAATGTGCAATCGCGCTGCTAGTAAGCAGAAGCTATCTGCCTCTTTTATTGATTATTAGTTTGTAGCTGTATTGGGCACAGTGAAAATACATGAGTTATTACGGAATATACAGTGTATGTGATTTTAGGTGAAACTGTGGCGATACGAATTTCTAAACTGCATTAACTTTTCGGTAATTTATATAGCGTTTTTCTCTCATTCTTCGGATAACCCAGACTTTATTACCTCTGACCGACCCTCGTCCCAGTTGATGCGGGTAAACGAGTTTTTACTGTAATTTCATTTATTGTAGTATTAAAATGTTTAATCATACATTGCTAAGGTAGCACTTAAATATTACTCGTTCATCACTAACAAAAATTATCTCAATAATAATACATTATTAATAAAAAATTAAAATATTGCTTTGAAATCGTATTCTGCCGCCAGCACATGTTTTCAACTAGTAATTCCACTCCAAAAATGGAACATTGCTATATAAAAAAAAAAAAAAAAAAAAAAAAAAAAAAGGATGGACATAGTTCAGTTTTTCATGGAAACAAATATGTTCTGCACGCGTTATCTGTGCCGCAATAACCCTCGTGGTATCTGAACCCAGCAGGCTGTACCATAAATTACAAGAACATCGGCTAGTGCCACCCTTGCTGAAGATGACTGCACAGCGGTACTCCGTGCAGAACTGGGAAGGGTCCATGTTTGGAGGAAATCATTCTCCCCTTTGCAGCGTTGCCGAGTCATTTCTCTGGCCTTGTTTTAAGTATTGTTTCATCTATTAGGGGATAAAATCATATTTATCGATGGCATGTATTTCCTGGGGGCTGTGGAGGCATGTTGAGTAAACAGCGAGTGGCTTGCGCGAATGTTTTTAGTGATAAGAGCCATAAAGTATTTTTTGTCCCCCTGGCCATGGTTGTAATTGTAAGGGACGTTGTTCTACAACAGCTACTACATGTCTGTTACGCATTTGGAGCCACAATTTATCTTGTTCAGCGTTTTGTGGCAAATAGTGATAGGTACGTTTTTTCTGCAGCAGCAACTGTTTCCACTGGTGAATGTAATGAAGAACCTCTGGCAATATTGTAGTAAAAATTACCTTCGAAAAATAATAATTATGTTGTTAACGTTTTATGACCATTTAGGGTTTTAAGGTTCGCTTTCACCCCAATTCAATTTGAATCCCCGGCAACGGCAACAAATTTGAAGTTTTGAATGCCTCGAGTTCTAAAAGATTTACGGCACAGTTTAAAATGAAACTGCCACACCTGAATTGCCGAAAGCAGTCAAACTGTAAGTTTTGCAGTTAGTTGTGAATTTAATATTCTCTTGTACCTCAATGAGAAATATAACAACAAGTTCTCTAATTATTCAGGTAATATCTAGAATAATTATTTAAAAAGGGAAACTCCTATGTCAAGTAATCAACTTAGATAATTCTTTCAATATTGAAAAGCCCAATTCCTTCTGGCGGTCGTGTTATACAGGATGTTTCAAAACGACACCGAATGAACATACAGAAATATGAGGGCCGTTCAATAAAGAAAGATCACATTTTTTTTCTGACAATGTACCTTTACTCATCCGCATAATATTGATAGTCCTTCTCAAAATAGGCTCCCGTGAATGCGATGCACTTTTCCCAGCGCTTCTGCCAGTCTTCAAAGACATGCTCGAAACCATTTTGGAGAGATCCTTCAAAATCGCTTCCGCAGCCTTCGCCACTGCTTCTCATGATGGATAATGCCTCCCAAGAAGAAGTTTCTTCAAGTTAGGGAATAGAAAAACGTCACATGGGGCTAACTCCGGACTATAGGGAGGGTGAGAGATGCACTTCACGTAGATTTTTGCAAGATATTCAACAACAACATTGACAATATGCGGCCGCGCATTATCGTGTTGCGGCATCCAGCCTGCTTCATGGAAATGTGGTCTTTTGCGCCTGATATGGACTTGCAATGTTTTCAGGACATCCCTGTAGTTTTGTCCATGTTGATAAACCATTCCATGAATACCAATAATAAGATGACGATAACTTTCCCAGCAGAAGCAAGCATATTTGCTTTTTTGGGGGGTTGGTGATGAAGGAGATTTCCACACTGAGCTTTGCTGTGTGTTCTGAGGATCAAAATGATGTAGCCAAGTTTCATCAGCAGTGATTACGTTTGAAATAGACTCCGGATCGTCCTCTAACATCAACTTTAACTGCATACAGACCTGCATGCGAATGTCCTTTTGTTCGGGAGTCAACAGTCTTGGAACCCATCGCACAAAAACACGTCTCATGTGCAATGTTTCTGTAACCAAAGTGTGGGTAGCAGCCAATGAAATGTTCAGTATTTCAGAAAGTGATCCTAAGGTAATCCGTCGATCCTCTCTCACAACAGCAGCAGTGTTGATGTTTTCTTCCGTAGGAATAGTAACTGGAACATCGGGTCCACCTTCCTTTGAAAATGATTGTCTCCCCTCTTTAAACATTTTAAACCACCTTCGAGCAGTGCTGTTGTGAAGAACGGACTCTCCATAGGCCTCCTGTAACATTGTATAGGCCTCAACTGAGGATTTGTTGGGACGAAAGCAGAATTTCAAAGCCGCATTTGCTCCTCGCATGTTACCTCCATTGCAGAGCTAGGCGATACTGAACATGTCTGAACTTCCCTGGTTGTCACAGGCGGGCACCAGGAGTACCAACAATGAAATTTCTATGGCGTGCTTGTTTCACATTAAGCTACCAGTATATAATAAGTTTGGATTTTACTGCGAAAAATTATGATCGTAAAAAATTATGATCATTCTTTATTGAACAGCCCTCGTAGTTGCTCAGCTTCTATGTGACACATATAGAGTACTTTTACCCCCAGTAGAGCCGCATAAAAATGCTCCAGAATGAGTGTGGAGTAAGCAGTGATAGGAACAACGACGTGTGGAGGTATAGGTCACACGCCGTGCCGCATGTTGTAGCGGTTTGTAAACATACCCGCATACCCCGCAGTAGCGTGCTTGCTACTATTACGCATTTCTTTGGCTTATGAAACCGCAATAAAAAAGCTATTGCTCAATTATTACTTATGAGTGCTTAACGCATTGCAAAATTCCGTTATAGCAGTCCATGAAGGCAAATAAGCTGGTGGACATATGCAACTTATATCCTTTAGAGGGAAATTAATGTTAGTGGGGTTTAATTAGGAAGCATTGAATGATAAACAGAAGAGAAAACAACATCGCAGAATTGTAGATAAATTAACCAAAACTAAATGCAGTAGGCAATGAGACTAGCATTTTATTTCATGTGTTTGATTATAAATTGCAGTCGAAGAGAAGAAATAACGTTACAGAAATTTGCAAATCTCCTGTTATACATTTTGCTATTCATGCCAGTGAGTTACACTTGTCGTCATTTAATCAAAACAGTAATTTTAAAGAGGGGTTTTCCACATAAGGGATTTCTTGAGACGGGAAAATTTTGAAACGATTTAATTAATATAACACATGTCTCACTTTAAATACTTTGACAATTCTTTATAAAATAATTATTATTTAAATGTTAAAATTAGGCTCAGAAAAATGTATATAAAAATAATGACGATATATAGAAAAGTTGAAAGATGTTTAGTTGTCGTTCTGGCAACGCAGAATTCTAAAAGCTGAGGCACTTGAAGCCATTTTTGTCTTCTGCAAATGGACATGATAGCGTGAAGGTGTATTTGGCGTGTGTATGCCTTTCTGCAGAGTTTATGTTTGCATTGAAAAGTATAATAAATATTTGGAAAAGTTTCCTTTTAATTAGAATACAAATTTTATAGAAAGGAGGAACTGCCATTTTAATTTATAACTAAATTATCATTTCCCATCTGAGACCGCCCCTGAACATCTTTTCCTCCACAACTCACTTTCAGCGACACCAAGTCGTTACAAATGGCGCCGCAATATGAAGCAGAACTTCGAGAATATCATTACGAGTACACCATATCCACCACATACGTATTTGTAGCTTAGTCGTTGCAATTTCAACATCTTGGTTTTGTCCTCTTTATACGTATATGGGTTAAACGTAAGCAATTTGCATCCAATTTCGGTTTTCAGTTTTGGTTTTGTATACTAACGGAAAGTAGTTCAAGCTAACCCAAGATCAAGTTCAGAGAAGGTATTTTGATTAAGGAATACTTGAGTACGGCCAACGAAAGCTAAATAAATACACAAATAAATGAAAATACCTAATAATTCAAAAGAACAAATATATATATATATAATACTTGAATGAAAATTATCGTCAAGTATGCCTAGCATATTCATAATCAATTGTTTATAATTTTTGAAACATAAATCTTTACTGCCTATGTCACTTTTCAAATGTTATCATATTAAAGGCTCCTCTGTGGACAAGAAATATGTATATTTCGTGGAGTAACCATCCGCACATTCATTATGCGGTCCTTAACCAGGACAGTTCTGAAGACAAAAACATCCACTCACCCATCTTCGAGAACAATACATTCTTGCTCTCGTGATTCCCCTCTTCTACTTGATATTTTTGCCTAGGGAAACACTCGAACTGTATTCACAAGGGATTTACAACTAGGGTGCAAATAAGTTACATAAGAGGCACGCGCATCTTCATTCTGAGTGCGGGATGAGAGTACATC
The DNA here is from genome assembly GCA_030765055.1 of Mantis religiosa. Taxonomy (NCBI): domain Eukaryota; kingdom Metazoa; phylum Arthropoda; class Insecta; order Mantodea; family Mantidae; genus Mantis; species Mantis religiosa. The sequence continues at coordinate 176,556,787 of CM060952.1, forward strand.
GTTTGCTTATCGTGGTGGTATCCATTGGGATGTCTAATTCTTGTTTCAATGATTAGCAACGGTTTATTCCTGTTTGCTGGTATTTTAATAGGCATAAGAAGTGGAATGTTCGTGAGTTATCACAAATGTACATAAGATTAGGGAATGACGGTATCAGTCTATTGATCTATAAGGTAAGCAGCATCAGGCTGGGTCGGCACTATACCTCTAGTATAAACCATAACTAGGGGTGGTGATTTTTAGCAAATGCAATATAGCGCGACAAAGAGCGAAATTGACTCAAAATGCTATATAAATGCGAAATCGAAGATTTTACTTTTTCCCAATGTTTTTTCTTGTGAAAACTAAAACTGGAGGGTCTGTAGAACCTTTGCATGTATTGAAAGTTTACTCTTCAGATATGTGGAAAGCAATGATTCCCTCTAAATTGGCTTATTTTTCCAACATTGTCCATACTAGATATGTTTGGTACCTCAAGCGAATTCAATTGTTTCACAAAAAAAAATCCCCTTTTACCAGCCTAATGACTGTCATAAATCTATCTTCAACGCTGTTTAGTATTTACATCTCTAATATTCCGGACATGGCTCCAACCTCAATTGTCCTGTATGCTGACGACACTGTTATTTTACTCTCACTCCGATCTACATTCTGCTGTACGAACCTTACAGCTCTCTCTCTCTCTCTCTCTCTCTCTCTCTCTCTCTCTCTCTCTCTCTCTCTCTCTCTCTCTCTCTCTCTCTCTCTCTCTCTCTCTCTCTCTCTCTCTCTCTCGATCGCCTCACTCAATGGTGTCAAAATTGGTGCATCTCCCTTAATACCCAGAAAACTGAAGCTAAACATTTTACTTTACGCCGCTATAATCCCCCTCCGCATATACGCCTTCTGGCCGATCATGTGCCGTGGCTTCCTTCACCTACACCAGTCAAGTACCTTAGAGTGTTACTGGACACTCGGCTTACGTGGAAGCCTCAAATTGACCGCATCATTACCCTGGCATCCGCTCGTCTTTCACAACTGTCTCCATTATTTCACAAACACACTTCACTTGCTTTAGAGTCTTCACTGCTCCTATACAAATCTCTGGTTCGGCCTCTTATTACTTATGCCTGCCAGGTCTGGGGGGCTGCCAGTACTTGTCACCTGAGGCGTCTACAGGTCATCCAGAGTCGATTCTTGCAAATCGCCACCAATGTTCCTTGGTTTGTCCGCAACCAGCAGCTGCATCACGAGCTGGGACTTCTTCCTCTCCAACATTTCATCCGACAGACTGCTCGACGCTTCTTCTACAATCTACGCCACATCCCAGGAGCTGTGACGTATAACATCGGCGTCCGAAGTCGCCGGCCAACGCGACTGAAGCGACGACTACCACAGGATCTGCTTTACAGTGATGGCACTTCCACTTCTGAATAATCTACTGTTTCAATTTATCTTTTCTATTCTTCTGTTCTACTATGTAAATTCTCACTATGGAAGTATGTATACCATTTTGTTAGTTCAGTGCCACATTTATATTAGTGCAAAAACATTTGTTTTAGTTCTGAGGAGGCACATTGTCCTACCTCTACAATGTTATTACTCTATAATTATTTTGTATCTGTTCTCTCAGATCTACAAAGCATATATTATTGCTTACCGATCTAAAAAATATATTTAAAAAAATGTATCTTCACATCCCAATTAACGGGAAATTTCAATCCTTGTCTCTCAAAACCAACAGCAATCCTAACCATTAACCATTTCGTATCAAAACTGAAAAAGGCTTTCTTACATTCAAGAAAAATGAAAAGTGCTTATGTGAAACTTCTCGAAGAAAGTTACCCAAATCTTCCAGCTGTAGTATTTCCTTTCCCCGTGCTCACAATTTGGAATTCGTAGTTTAAATCTGTAGAATATGTGAACAAGTATTTAGATGCATTGAAATATTTTGTTGAATCTTTGGATGAAAATGTTGTTGGCTCAAATACTCGGTTTGCCCGAGCAGCTTTGCAATATATTTTAGGTCCTACCAACAGCGCAGACGCTGAAAGATATTTCAGTAAATATAATTTGATTGTGAGTGATAGGAGGACTCAAATAACTGAATCATAAGGAAATGGGTTATGGCGTAGGCTAATTTTCTGTGTTTTCTTTATTTGTGCTAGTATTACATCAGTATGGATTTATTTTTTTGTGTTACGCAGCATGTTACTAGTCTGTATTAGCTTGTTCTATATTTCTGTGCATTGCTTTTACCTATATTAATCTAAAATAATGACACTTTATACACTTTTAAATCACTGTCACTAATAACCTTCCAGAGATGTGTTTTAAATCTCATATACATAATATTAATATTCATCACTTTAATTCGAATTAATTTTTTCAAAATGCCATAAAATGTTAAATTGCAAATGTATGAATACTACAAAATTCTCAATGTAAAAATCGAAATGCTAAATTTCTGATTTTAAAATGCTAAATATCACTACCCCTAACCATAATATAACCCGCTGTGGCTATGATCTATAATTTTAGATTCATTAAATCTTCAACGTTATTATGAATAATTTATAAAAAACAGAATTTTATAGCTAACGTTTAATGTAAGTGTATCTGAACATATCGGAAGGATAACATATTCGTATTTAAGTAGAAATCTAACGTGCAAATTCTAGATACTGCTGAAGGTTAAATTAACCTGCGGAAACAAATGTTAATCTACTTTACGTGTATAAAAGGTAGATAACATCAATATCCTTTGCGATCACATTTTGAATAAACCGTAACTTAATTTTGGTACAAAAATAGGTATAGAAATTACAAATGAATATAAGATAAATCAATGGATATTATTTGTTCTTTCACACGGGTCGTGTATAGGCTAAGGTATGGAAAGATAGAGTCAGACTGAAAAATTCAATGCCATAGCCGGGATTTAAACCACGGATCTTCTGGTCCAGCCCTGATAATGAGAACTCCTTAGTGGTTTACTGGAAAAAACACGAGTCAGTTGGGAAATGTAATGTCATGTCGGCACGTTGGCACGATGGCCATAGTAGCTCAAGGGTTAGAGCTGCTGGACTGCAACCTGAAGATCGGTAGTTCAAATCCCGGCTATGGCTATGAATTTTTCAGTCTGACTCTATCTTTCCATAATAGACAAATTATTTGGATTTGTTTATTTCATTGTAAACGTACACAATGATGTTATATGTCATATAGCAATAATAACAAAGCCAAATTTAGCAAAATGTAGTCTTTTGATGATCTCTTGAAAATAAAATCTACAATCATCACAAACGAATGCGTCATTACAATGAATTGTACTCATAAAACCTAATAAAAGCATATAACTTAACATTAAATTAGAAAACTCATTGTTTCTTATGAAGTAAGCATTAATATTTTTGTTAATTATAATTAAATTAACTATTTCAATAGGTAAGTTATGAAATACTGATCTAGGAGATCCCAAAATTTTATTTCATTAGATATTATTAATAAATGTTAACAGATTAGATATGGAGATTTCCTTTTGGGTGTACGCCCATTTCGGTGCAAAAAATATACTTACCTATGAAATCGACTGAAAATTTTAATGAAGACTAATGCATCAGCAATTAGAAAACAATAACAAACGTTTAAATATGAATAATTAACTATCTGTTTCTAAATCTTAGTGCTAGATTCTGAGAAACTGTAGTTATTTAATTATTATGTCGGTCGACTTTCGAACTATAAGTAAATATACAATTTAATACAGCCAATGATTCACTAAAATGTTGAACCGCGAATGCCATTGCGACCAGTATGTGATATATTGTCCGCAAATTTAGATACTTTATAGACTGTCGATAATCTATGACAGTAATATACTTCTGTAAAATATAAAGACTGTAAGATTTGAATATTACAAATACACAATGTTTATCCAGTTGTGCCTCACCTACCTATTGACCAGCCCACCACAGTTTCCACCTTATTCGTTCCCAAATTTTATTCTTCTTATTCGTATCTGAAACGCAACTTTTTGCCCCTGAAGTTTATACATTCTTTTCCTTTCAAAATTTACATTGCGTTTCGATTCAAAATTCTCTTTCCGAATGCACTAGTTTCTAACTACCTGGTGTTTGAGGTAATGAGTTTCGTGTTTATTGATCCTTTTGAAGCCTAACTTCCATAGACATTGATATCTAATATCTTTGTCTCAACACGTAATAATTTCTTTTTGATTAATAATGGCTAATGATTTCTTATTCACTTTAAGAAAGGTAAATCATGCTTTTTGTATCATACATTTATTTTAAATAAATGAAAGCTACGTTTTGTAATTATCCACATACCTTCTTATCATTTTTTTATAAAATTATTGATCTTACAAGTCCAGAATTCCGATATCAATATCAATCAATCAATTTATTTTTTACTATAACATAAAACAGACGTTATATATTATTTTTAACAAACATGGTCAAACAATTATCATTCTTTCTCTCTCTCTCTCTCTCTCTCTCTCTCTCTCTCTCTCTCTCTCTCTCTCTCTCTCTCTCTCTCTCTCTCTCTCTCTCTCTCTCTCTCTCTCTCTCTCTCTCTCACACACACACACACACAAATACACACATACACAAAACATAATCTACTCAAAATCATTGACGTTGTCATCTACTATGTCTATACTATTGTGGGCTGTGCTTAACAAGGGTTTAGTCAGTTTAGATTTAAACTTAGCAACTGACACAGTACCATTTAGGCTTTCCGGAAGCTTGTTAAGTAGTTTTGGACCAAAGTATTGGAGCTTAAGTTCAAAAAGATTTAGCCTGTGTCCTTTAACTATATAGTTATTCTTTCCCCTTGTTTCATAGGTGTGGATATCGGACTTAATGGAGGTTGTATTCCTGCTATGTACAAAAAGTATTGTTCGCAAAATAAATATGTAGGGGAAAGTGAGGATGTAGGGACCCTGCCCTCTGTACTGTCGAGTGTCCTTGGGTCGGCCGCTCTCTGTCTCCTTCGCCTCAAGCTTACTTTCAGGGGTGTCCAAGGACAAGTTGTAGGAAAAAAGGGCCCAACATGGTGGCCTACGTACCGAATCCCCTCCATAATGAAATCCCAACCCCTGGTGCAAAGAGTGAGGTATAGCACTTGAAACTTCCGATAACATATTTGGTACTCATACAGGTTACGTTTTTGAAGGTTTTAACTAAAAAGCCACACTGGGAATAGGATAACAAAACATGTCAAGTCTATTTCTGTTACAATCTCTGAATTACACAGTCCACAAATTTGAACAGAGCGATGTACTTTTACTGGTAACATCTGCTATTATACTGGATTTTTAATTCCCCTGTCGCTTCGAGTTTTACATCCCTCCAGTTGGAATATACCAGTCATTATTATTCAAAGTAGTTCTGAAAATATGATATTTTTTCTACTTTGGCTCACCAGATCACACATACTGATAATTCAACCCTGTACGGCGTTCGCATTTAAAAATCCCTCGCTATCGTGTTGGAGTTCTAACTCGCACCGATGGCGAAACTGAGCCATAACGGAGGGCTTCTCGTGTTTAACGATGCTCATAGCCAGAAACAAAATCCCGCCACAGCCCTGCTATTTTTCCACCCTTGTCGAGTGATTCTATCTGCAATGGCGTGTCCCCTCACGCGACATTAGCTGGACCCATCTACCATATGCTTGCTGATCGCCATATACAGGAGCACCCTTGAAGCACACGTGGACTCTCAGCCTCGAGATCAATCTCATATCTTTATTTGCTCGGGAGCTTTTAGCCATCCTACGGGTATTGTATATGTATACGAGCGTCCCTCAAGAGGGGCTAAAGGCGAATGGCAGGGTAAACTGCGGTGAAAAGATAGTTCGAAAATCTTATATGGAACGACGTAGGGAGAAGGAACGAGGGGAAGAGTATGAAGGTGAGAAATGCGCAGAGAAAAGTTTATGGTTAAAGATGATGGAACCAGGTGCACCAGATGTTACTTTGCACAACAAAGCTCAAAAATCTATCATGCATCAAAAAGCTATCTTAACCGCCTATATGATTGCCCCCTTTCGGATTAAATACTGTTGAATATATCACAATAAAGTGCACGAAAATATAGCGCAATAAATGTAAAACTCCTAACGTTCTTAAACATCTTTTGTCTTTTGTCTTTGCATTTCATATTTTCATGGAAGAACCAAAGCAGCTTAGAGCTGATAGCAATGCGCTGAATCCGCTCAACCAGCTCATCAGTACGAGGCAAAAAGAACTGTATCTGATAAAGAATAGTTGTAGGAGTTACACAATAGTCCCGATGACCATCTATATCAGGAAAAACAGTCTAAATATTATAAACTGCATATCAAGGCAAAAATGCCCTCATAGTAAAGGATCTTTCAACAATAGTACCCTATCTTTGAATTAAAAACATGTTTTGTAAATGACAGAGGTTTATTTCTTTTATATATTGGAACACGATTAATGTCATTACTTGTGGAAGAGAACATGAGTTATGTGACCGCCACGATTTAGTTGGGTTGCAGGTATACTGTTGACCCAGTTTTTAATGACAGAAGAACGTAAATTAGGACAAAGTTCAGGAAAAACACACGTGATGTTATTTAAAGGATCATTTACTACTTCTGGCTGGTTGGCACATCCTCGAGTTCTAACTTAAGCCCTCAAGAAGTAATCAAAGGCATTAAATCACATAATCTCGGGGGCCAGTTAACATCACCAACGCCCGCCTCGGTAGGGTGGTGGTAGCGTGTCTGCCTCACGTTCAAGAGGTCCCTAGTTCGAATCTCGGTCAGGGTGAGTTACCTGTATAAGGTTTTTTCCCAGGGTTTTATCTTATCCTAAAAAATACGAATGTCGAGTAACTCTAAGCTCTATGGACCCTTGGATCATTTGAGCATCATTTCACCCATCCCATTCTTCGTCCGATATGACTTAACGTTGGAGGACTTAAAATTAAAATAACACGAGAAGTGATGAAACCTCTGAACTTTTCCTTCAAAATATCGATTGTTTCAAGAGCAGTATTACATGTGGCACCATCTTGCTGGAGCCAGATATTTCTGAGAATCATACCATCCAATTGAGGCCAACATTGACCCTTATAGGAGCCCAGTATTTTTATCCACTTACAGAGGGAATAGATTATCCATTTTGATACTAAATTTTCACAATTTCTACGCGTTGCTGACTGTTGTAACGTTACATGGTCATTTGAAAATAACAATTACGACCACATGAAAGAAAAGACTGCTCTAACTGAATAACAACGAAGCTATCACATGTTAAAGATAGGACACTCTTCTTTACGAGGCATAATCTCAAAGACCAAGTGGAGGGACTTATATTGGAAACACTGGATACAAAAGGGCCTGTCAGCCTATCAGGGCGAAGGCAAGAGTGTTGTCTCCAAAAAATTCTGGTCATTTGTTAGGAGGCACCATTCCAAACCCAAAAATGATAACATACTTAACATTCTTGCCGTATCTGCTCAACTGCAGTATGAATTTTCCAACTGGTCCTTCTGACTGGCTGACGAACTTGTTTGGTGGTTTTAGTAGTGACACATGCTTTTGAATTAAGTTCTTTTCAAATATTTTCCCATTTGACATCTTTCTTTTTTACATTCACCGCATCTATCCTCTTATTTTCTACGATATCCTTACACTTCGTCACCAATTCAATTAACAATTCTTTCTCCACCGATGAGAAATTTGTCTCAGGGCTTTTGTTTATGATTTTGTTCACCCGCCATTTTTTCTGCTGGGTGCAGACGAAAATGAAAACAAAAGGGCATCGCTGTAATCTCAGAAAATAAGACGACTCATCCATAGACTTCTATAGCTGTAACATTTACACATTTCTTGGCATTAACACGTGTTTGTAAACATTTTCAGAAAACATGTTGAAAATGCAAGAAATTTAACAGAAGTGTTAGCGCTGTGAAAATTTTTACGTTACATCTGTTGGTGAAATCGGGCATAAGTGCATTATATCGGCTACTGCCCTTACGGTGTCGATGGACACATTCTCTAAGTTTTATAAGGAATGGTAGAAAAGGTCTTTGAATATATATCAATTTCCATTGGGCTGTTTTGGAAGTGTTCACAAACAATTTCCTTAACTTTTACTTTTTCCTTTTTTCTTCTGCTATGCGTTAATGTAAAGAGAACAGAAATACAAAAATTCGAAGCATAGGCAAGTAAAACATAACCTCTTTGTTTAAGCTATAAGTCGTTATTTGTTTTTATTGGGGATTATGCAACGAAAACTCAATTTCAAGGTCACATATAGCTTGATTTTACTATGGCTTAAGCCTACCGAGCCGGATGGCTCAGGCCCGCATTTGGGAGGCCCCGGTTCGAGCTCGTGGCTGACCTACCTGATTCATGGTTTTTTTGGGGAGTTTTCTCGGGTCGATAGGCAAATGCTGGGTAGGTCAATTACATCCCCCGAAATTCATGTCCTTCCCCTTCATCTCCATTATCATTTCATATCATCTCTCCTCTGGTGGCTGGGCCGCACCGTGGCTCAGTGGTTAGACCACTTGGCTCTCACCTAGGCGGCCCGGGTTCTATCCCAGGCGACCGCAAAGTGAGATTTGTGGTGAACAACACGGCGCTGGGGCGGGTTTTCTCTGGGATCTCCGGTTTCCCCCGCCATCTCATTCCACCGGTGCTCCATCTTCATCTCATGTATCATCAGTGTCATCGCCTGCGGTGCCGTATGTAGTAAAAGCGGGCGTTAAACACTACACATTTAATTTATGGTGGCTCTTTCAGGGTAGAAGTGTCGGCGGGTGTCTCGGCGGTGCATGGCGGGATGATATGCTCTGAGGGTAACTACTTCCTCCTCCGGTAGGTCGGTTGCCAGTCTCCGCTCCTGTGCTGCGACCATTTCGGGACGGACAGCCAGGGACCTTTTGGGCTCAGATCGCCTACCTGGGACCTCTAGGGCTTGTTGCGATCCCGCTGTGGGGGGGGGGCGAGTTCGTTGCCCTGGCCTGTTGGAGGAAGTCTCTATCCAGGTAAGCTGTAGGGACCCTGCCCTCTGTACTGTCATGGCTCCTCTGTCTCCTTCGCCTCATCCTTCCTCCCTGGGGTGCCCCACTTGGGGCATAGGAACAATGGGCCCTGTATGGTGGCCTACGTACCGAATTCCCTCCATAATGAAATTCCAATCTCAATGGCTTAAGCCTAATTTGTTTCTCTTTCAATTATAACAAAAGTCTAATATAATTATTTCTAAAACAACTTATGAATTAACGTGAAGGGATTTAGAAATGGGCATGCGAATGTAAAATAGTTTATATCTTTTATGTCAGGTATAGCGGGACAATGAATTTTATTTATCAACATTAATCAAAACAGCATATGAAACAAGCTTTAGAATAGCTAATTACGTGTAGAACATTGCCCTCTTTGTTTTTAATCATAATGTAGGTAGACGCAGTATATAAACCAATTCGTTGTACAAGCCATTGATTTGCTTAAATGATAAAACGTGCCCTCTATGTGAATATCTAACGCTATCACTTGTACCAAAATGCAAATTTACATACATGTAGGTATTTACGGTGGAATTGCCACCTGGTCAACGCTTTGTGTGTGAATTGCGTGTGGTACCATTTATTTTCCCACAATTTTCTTTTAAACCAATATTGAAAATAACGTTTACATCAATTCAGTTAATTAGCAGATTGCAATAACGACAGTGTTATGTTTTATGATTAATGGATGAGTGGAATCGCTTTCAAGTAGAATGAGTAAGCTTGTGATTGGTAATATCTAATTATTGCCACTAAACTGAGTTTGCATTTTCTACCTGAGTGGCTGAGTGATTACGTTAGAGATATTCTGTTTCACTAGTAGATACAATAACGGGATCGATCTTATAAGCCCGTCTTCGTTATGTATACATCATACCAAAAAATGCTTAGATTATCTGTATGTTTTACCTAGCTTGTGATTAAATTGAGGGGAAAATATTTGTAATCACCTAGGTAACACATTTTTGCGTCTTAAAGCTCCTAGGAGGGTAGAATGACGTGAGCGTATCGCAGAGGTAACAAACGTGCAATCAGGTGTATACCACAGATGCTTGGAAGTCCCTTAGTACTGAGAATTCTTCTGTCCGCCACCAGGACTGCATCTGTCCCTCCGTCCTTCGCAGGCTGGCAGGCTGAGGAGCAGCCCGAGGATGGTTAATACGTGTAGTCTGTCTAGTGAACGCCAGTGCAGTTAGCCCCTTAAAGGAAACTCCCCTCGCGCCCACTAATGACACTTCAGAAGTGCAACACTGTCGTTGAGGAACAATAGCAACCATGATTTTCTTGAAATGACAGTCGCATGTTCAGCACACGTGGAGTGTCAGTTGCCAAAGTTCCAACTTTCAGTTGATCTGTTTCATTACGTGCAGAAATTCGTTGTGCCTCACGATGTGGAGACCGTGGGAGGGAAATGCAGTGGCAAATGCAAATGAAGTAGTTGATAACTTTCAGCCAAGTGAACATAATCGCAGTGAAGACAATAGTGTGAATGAATTGGAAAGTGTTGCTGGGCCGAGTTATATTACTGTAAAAGCCTCAAAAAAAAAAGTTATAACGGGAACTCCTTCTAAGCAAATTCAGGCGTTTGTTTTGAACTCATATAAATATGTGCTGACAAATAATCTTGTTAAGGGGCCGAGCAATGAACCTGATGATAAATTCTGGGTATTTACGGAAGTACAGTAAGAAATATTATGACGAAAGGAATACGAAAGACGCCGATCAAGTGTGAAAAGAAAAGGAAACGTTTTTCTAAAGTAGATAGTTTCACATGCGATTTAATTCGTCCAGAAATTTATAGATTTTATGCAAAAGGGAGAGCACCCACCTTAGACGAATTGGTTGCACATTTGCAAGAAATCTGTGGTTTTCCTTTTGGGCAATGCACTTTGCACGGTCTCCTAAAGGAGCTGGGTTTCAAATACCGCACTTTGAATAAGTTAAGGGTTATTATGGAATCAAGTAGAATTGTAGCTTGGCGATATATGTATGTCAAAACTAAGGAAGTTTCGTGGTACGATATATATATATATATAAATAAATAAATATATCTGTGTGTGTATGTGTGTGTGTGTGTGTGTGTGTGTGTGTGTGTGTGTGTGTGTGTGTGTGTGTGTGTGTGTGTCAAAAATAAGGAGGTTTCGCAGTAATGGAGATGAGATAATTTATTTAGACGAAAGCTTGTAAAATACCTATGACGTATCGAGAAAGGTGGCAACCTTGCAGAAAGGACTGGGTGAAGGAGGGTCGGCGTTGTAAAACTATTATAAGGGTTTGTCAATGGAGGCGGCCGAAGTGCACACGAGTTAACTAAACAGACTCTACCTGCCCTTCGTACGGCTTAACCAGGAAGTGGCGGGGATGTGAGTGTTGTCGGATGGCAGGTGAAATTTAGCTAGTACGTGATAAAGCAGGTAGCTGAATAGCACCTCAACGGTTGTAGAATCGGGTACAATGCCCTCTTGCACCGTTGGAGGAATATAGTTTATGTATTGAAAAGGAGGATTTAATTTTGTTAGTTCAGGAAAAGCATTGGGTGTGTAAATTGTGTTAAGGCTCGTGTATTGGCCTTAATGTTACAGGTATGGCCCACAAGACATGTGGGGGAGCCGGTACAGCTTGAAGCGGCGTTCTCTGGGAGTAAAGTTCCCAAGGGATCTAACCAGGGCACTCTAATGTGCTGGTAATTTCGCGAAGAATTTTGTGGCCCGGCGCCTAATTTCATCTTCCACATAGTGGAGAGGTGAGGCCTCGTCGAGATACCTCACGGTAAGACCTCTATATACAGAATAGATAACCCAAATGCACCCATTCAGCACACAATGAAGTAGTAGCAGGTTAGAACCTGCGACCATGCCCCAGACCTCGCACGCATAAAGCATAACAGGGAGGACTATAACCCGGAAGATACTCAACTTATGGGGAACTGGCATCACAGACCGCATCAAGGGGCATAACAAGGCCAAGGCCCCGCACGCCCGATGCGAAAGCTCACGGATGTGCTCCCAAAACGTTAAGCAGGACTGCGTCTTGTAAGAAGTGTACCATCAACAGGGCACAACATTCACGCAATGCTCGGCGCCGGGAACAGCATTTACATTTCTCAGACATCTGTATCTTACACTACAAGATGAAAACACATCAGAAAGATGAGAAAAAAATGGAATGAAGGAAAACTGTGGAAAGGAAATCGTGGTTTGAAAGTAAGCACCCCATTACTCGCCTAGTATACTAATACAACAATTACAGTAATCCACAGCAGAAACACGCATTTTTTAAGAAGCTTTTCAATTACGAACACTCATACTGTTATATTATTACTATTTTTATTTGTTTATTGACATGGAGCAGAAAAAGACGTGCAAGTTAGTAATACATGGCCTAACAACAGTAATGCGTTCTGAACAATAATATTTAATTCAGAATGTTCCTGTACTTTGATTTATATTTTGTATATTGATATTATTCAGGCCACGCCGTGGCCAAGTGGTTAGACATCTTGACTCTCACCAAAGTGACCCGGATTTGATCCCGACGACGGTATATGAGAACTGTGGTGGACAATCGTGACCTCCGGTTTCCCACGCCGCCATTCCACCAATTGCTCCATTATCATCCTTCCAGTCACCCACTTTGCCTTCACTTCGTTCATCTACTTCGCTCATTCTCATTCCAGGGACCGGGCAGATCACCCATCTCTGTATATCTCTCTCTGATCCATAGTTGCGGCTCCCTCATCCAACGCCTAAACTTATTGACATAAGGAGTAAAGGGCCACAAATTAACAGGGCTGTATCCTATACCACGAGAAGAAAAAGAATATATTCAGCTGGGGACAAGTTCTATACTGAGGAACTTAGCTGAAATAAGAAAAATATAATTAAATTTATAGGAAAGTGCTTCGAGAAAATCCACAATCGTAACTAAAGTTCATATCTGAGTTATGATTCTCAGGCAGAAGTACAGGTAGATTAGATAACGGAGGCGACACCCAACATTTTGACTCTCAGTTGAATATTTTTGTACCTACACTTCCGGAAGGAACAGATACGTTGAAGGAAATGGATACGCAACACAGCTATGGTTTCGAATACTCAACTGGGAGATGCCTGCGGTGACCTGCCCAAACCACCGGTTGGTGACTAAGAGGTCCACTCCAGCAGGATTCGTGGAAACTTCGATTCGGCTTTGGAGGCACGAACGGCCACCTTTTATGGCGCCGAAAAGCTCCAAGTCCTATGCTTCAGTGCTATCTGCCGTCAATCGGTACACAACCCCATGGTAGCCCTGTAATTTGCAAAAAAGGAGAAATGTAGGACAATGAGAGAGAAGGAGATAAGAGCCTAGTAGATCAGGGAAAACCACGGTCTGATTGTGCGGCCACCAAGGATCGAACCCGTGACCTACTCATGTGAGTCTCACATGCGTAGTCCCCCTTTCTTGACTAAGGTAAGTAGTACTACGGACGAGGACTTTGACACCTCGGCCATGTCACCTTGGCCATGCTGCCTTTATCACTTTGCCCTTCAAGTGGGAGCTACTGGAGGGATGGATGAGGGGAGAGGAGATAGAGAAGTCCGATTCAGAAACGCTGACAGAGCTGAGGGCAGAAGCCCTAACAGTTCCAGGTTGAAGCTCCTCGGTTATGTGTAATAAATCGGCAGCTTTACCCGTTGGAGTTGGGCACATACTTCTGGAGGCTCCCAAACCGGGACCAAGGCTGGGGCTCAAGTTTGTCACCTTAGTTAAAGTTAAATGCATGTCAACCCGACAGGAACTAAGGGCTGAAAGGTAAAATGAAAAATGAGAAGCAAGGTGAAGTAAATGATGAGGTGAACTGGGCCTTCCCAAGGAAGTTCGAAGCTACAGAGTCATTTAACCAGCTTAAGTTTCTCTTACGAATATCTAGTGATGTTCCATCTGAGCCTTTCCTGCACTCACCTAGCGAACCGGGGAAAGTCCGAAAAGAAAATCCATGGAACAGGAACATCGGACATGGGGATTGATTGATCCAAGAGCTCCCGATTTGGGGCCACAAACGTCACTACCTAAGCCATCGTGCTTGGCAGACACTATAAAATGGGAGAAAATGACAAACATTTACCAATTCAATAAGTTATTTACATTCGTGCGCCTAAAGTTTAAAAACTAAAAAATTATCAATACTTACCATCGCTTTCTTCTCTCTGTGTTTGTAAATGGTGTCAGTAGCTTTTGGGAATAAATTACTTTCTGAAATTGTTAATTAAATCCTATGAACTTGTCAATGATAAGAAATATTTCATTCTTCACGCTTAAGGGAACCGAAAATAATAAACGAAAGTTATCTTATTTCTCTCCGATGTTAATGCGTTCTTTTTAAACAAAGTAATCAAATGCCTTCCACTACAATGGAATACACCCCAAAGCTGTCAGCTCGAGGACATCCTCAGATTGATACATGCTACTATCAATGCGACGAGGCTGTACACGCCAGTGACCTTTTGTGTAGCTATTGTGATTCCCCTTAGAATACATCACAGGCATTTTGATATTGCTCTGAGCAACTCCACTCTTGTCGCCATGCTGTCGCCAGCAGAATTCACGGTTCGTTATCCATTCAGTCGTCCAGAAATGTGTGCAATCGAGTTTCTTAATTGAGATACAATAGGGGGAAAACCTAGACCTAATCCAATTGTCTTCTTTTTTACCCCGAGACAGCGATGAACTCTCAAAGCCTCAAAACCATGTATGCCGTAACAGAAACTGAAGCTGTAAAGCGCAAAACCAGCTTTATCTTGCATTAGAGGATGTTACACTTAAAGTGATAACTTCTAACGCTTTTCTGAAACTTTGTTTTATGTAATCATTTAATGGTGTTACTTTTCAGTGTGATATAAGTTTTATTTACCAAGTTATTGAATGTTAACGTTGAATCTTACCATCCCATGACAAATGGACTACGTAAATTTAAAAACAAGCAAACAAAAATTTACTTCCCTAATATCTGAACTTTTTCCTTATTATAATACAAAACCATGTCATATAATTTTGTTTTCCTATGAAACGCAGGTTCTTAAGAAAAGAATTTTTAAAATCTGACATATGAATCTACTGATTCTTTTTTCCCCATACTTTCTTTTACTTTAACTCTTTTTTTTTTTACTTTAAAAATCAGTAACTCAAAAACCGTGTTATAGACAACAATATATGACATATTTTATTGCTTTTGTTCAGCGAATCTATATGACAATTTTAAAAATAAGTTAAAAAATTAAATATGCTCAAAAATAACTTCCAAAAACTAAAATTCACATTTAAAAATGATCACTCTCTCTAGGATTTTAACTCACATTATATGAATATGCATATCAGGCGGTAATATATTTGTAAATTTTGGTTCCAAATGTTTCCAAAGTCATGGAGTGTAAATATGAATTCTTCCGAATTTAATTGCAATATAACAGTCCCTTATAGTGAAACAGGATGGGAAGGTGAAAGAGAACATAGTACTTCTAGATTTTATTACCATTCACATTAACATTTTTTTTGGTACGTGACACTTTTGTTAATGTACCAAGTGCTAGAAAAAAAATATAAAATAAACAAAAATAAAATCTGCATTACTATGCCTTGGTATCTAGTTTCTAATCAAAGGCATAACATCCACCGATTTTATTTCTCATTTTTATACCTTATTTATTAAGTACATCCCATTTATGCAGATACATATTATATTATGAAAGTTACGTACCTATCTAAACTAATCTACTGCTACTGATTCCAATATCTTACAATATATTCAAATCCTATTCTGTTCACAGTCCTCTAACAAAAGACATTTAACAATTCAATCTAACTTAAACTATTGTCACATGTTTGTTTCTTCGGAATAATAATTTGACTGTTGGTACTACACTATATAAGTTCTACAATTTTATCCTGGTTTCCATACTCTTCCTCAACAAGTTACATGATTTGACATCAGGAAAAGGAGCTGTTCATCATTTCGTCGTTTGTTCCATCCTTACTTTTATTTGAGCATTGCTTAATTTATTAATCA
Source organism: Mantis religiosa (assembly GCA_030765055.1). NCBI lineage: Eukaryota > Metazoa > Arthropoda > Insecta > Mantodea > Mantidae > Mantis > Mantis religiosa. Next base: position 176,572,879 of record CM060952.1, read on the forward strand.
ATTTTATGTTAATAACTTTAAAATGATCGAAGTTGTGTTGAGAATTCATATGATTTATAGATGGCCGTGACTGAATAGTGTAGTTCAAAAACAGGTGAAGATAAATGTTAATGTTTCAATCTAAATAAATGGTAAATATTGTAGCAAGGCATTGTTTTGCTGCTGTATAGACGAGCGACAGGAGAGATAGAAGCGGGGATGAAAAAGAGACAGATTTCGCCCAAGACACGCCCCCGGAGCAATGAGCGCTTGGCACCTGCTGACAGGGAGCAACAAAGGGAGATTTTCTATTTTTTTTTTTTTTTTTTTTTTTTTTTTTTTGTAATTTACGTCCTCCAAAGTTAAGTCATATCGGACGATGAACGACATGGGAGAACTGATGCTCAAATGAGTCCGGGGTCCATGGAGGCTAGAGCCACCCGACATTCGCCTTTCAGGATAAGGAAAAATCCCGGAGAAAACCTTATCCAGGTAACTCACCCTGAGCCTTCACAAAATGAATGGTAATTTCTGTAACTTCCACTTTGAACGAATGATATTTTAATACAGCAAATAAAATGAAACGTACTTCTGAATGTACTTATCTCTAAACAAATTGTCAATTGCAATGAAATTGACATAGATTTTCGTCTATCTTTTTTGTGGAGTATCATGCAATTGAATCAGCTCCTCTGGTTTGAAAATAAAGCGAGGAAACAAAAGACTGTCAAGTCACTTTGTTCCTTTGTTTTAGTAAGTGGTGGTGAGTGGTAGTGGTTTTGGCAGCTCTGGTGTTATCTCTTATTGCTACAAACAGTTCCTATTGACATCAACAGGCATCAGAACCTTTTAACCGTTTAGAATTACGACTCCGGCGCTTTCATAAAATTTAAGAAGGGCATTATGATACGAGACAATGAAAACAGAGTGCTCCCTCCAACCTGCGTCATCTACTTGAAAATGGGGGAGAAACGCGGGTTCGGTGCTTTGTTTCAGACACCATTCAGATCCTCATCAACCTGTAGGATGACGTCATTTCCATATCGCTTAACGCTCATTTCCTGCGCTCCATTTTTTGTTTAAAAATTTAGCTCCAGGAAACACTATTTGGTACGCGAGGAATACTGCTGGTGACAGAAATCTGATCGATTGTGATTTAAATGAGTCTTTTGTGAAGGGGAAAATAAGCGAACATTAGACAATAAAGAGGGAATGGGAAGAACGGGGAGATAACTGACTATGAGAAGAAAACCGGAAGGTTAACAAAGCTCAGAACGAACGTGGCAAAATGCTGTTATAGTTATTCCTGAATTTTGGAACATTGTTACTAATATATAACGGGGAACATTAACAATGACACAACTGTTGAAGAAAGAAAATAGCTTCCCTTCGTAGAATTTATTTTTCTACTGCAACGTAAGTCATAAATACGACATAAACACAAATTAAATGACGCAAAAGCTGCATAAGTTTAGTTTAGTTTTGTAAAATCCTACTCACATTTAACTAATATTACATATAATAGGCAAAAATATGAATTTCTCCAAAGTTGAAAGTGTATTAGAGAGATTTAATTTGAGATGTTTTGAGATTTTTTACAGCCTAGGTTGATGTGCTCTGTGCGATTGCGAGGTTTGGTAAATGTATATCAGGTTATTCTTGGACTCTCTTTCAATGCACAGTTTTAAGATATGTAATAAACATGCAGTTTATGATGTATTTTGATAATTTCTTCAGTTTTGCGTACTTTGTTGATCCAGTGCTGTTTAAGAATAAAATTTGTTCAATTGTGAGTATTGGCATTTACAATTACAAGCAAGTGGAGAGAAGAGAGCAAACTGAGGCATCATTTGGGAATGGTCGGCTGAGCTTGGACAGGGCAAGATGTGAAAGATGCACTCATCTATTTTCCAGTCAAAGTGCAACGAAAGGACTACCGTCTCCAAAGCCGTCTAATGAATTATCCTTGCCGTTCCAGTGGGATAGAGTGTGGCAGCCCTGGTTGACAATCACGGAAAGTCCTCGTGTTCAGTCCCCAGCTACACACACACACACACACACACACACACACACACACACACACACACACACACACACACACACACACACACGGAGAGACCCAAAAGCATAAGAACCGGCCGCGTGGTGTTTCACCTATCCGCGATCTCGGTACTCGTTGTCTGCCGCTATCAGAAAGGCGCGGATGAAACCATGCAACATTTCTAAAACTACTTTTAAATGCTTTAGTTGACCATTATATTAAAGGAGATGCTGAAAGTAAGATAATCCCATATGGGTATTTTTTCACAATAATGTATCTTCCTCCTCCTCCTCCTCCTCCTCCTCCTCCTCCTCCTCTTCTTCTTCTTCTTCTTCTTCTTCTTCTTCTTCTTCTTCTTCTTCTTCTTCTTCTTCTTCTTCTTCTTCTTCTTCCAGTCCCGTTTTCCATTAATTGTACCTAATAGTGGTCCGAACTATAAAGCCCGGGCCTTAAAGTACTTACAGCATAGTAAGTCGCCATTAAGGTAGTTGCCTTATGTGTTTATGAGAACTCCCAGTGTTTTACCGGGAAAAGCACGAGGCAGTTGGAGAATTTAATGTCATGTTGGCACGTTGGCCATAGTAGCTCAGTGGTTTAGAGCGGCTGGACGGAGACTAGGAGTTCGGTGGTTCATATCCCGACTATGGCATTGCATTTTTCAGTCTGGCTGTACCCTTTCATAGGGCTTCCTACACACGGCTAGTGTGGAAGAACAATTAATTTTCAGTGATACTAAATGTTTATAAATAATATATCATTATCATCATTATTATCATAATTAATATTTATCAAAAATATAAGGAGAGGAACTAAAGCAAGCATCTAATGTAAAGGATAATGGGAAATAAAGGAAAAGCTTCCCCTTCATTCAGGTGCTAACTGAAGTCTGTGCTACCGTTAGTGAAATCCAAGGGTGTTAATCACGACAACTTAGCATATGTGGAACATGTCGTGGATTATCCTAGGGTCATCCCATTCCTCACCGAGAGCCTTGCCTAACTGCCACAAGATTTGCGGGATTACAGGTCTCTACATTACGTGTCCCACTTGAGAGCATGTCTACGCTTAATGTAGTTAAGCCAGGTCTTGTGGATATCCACGTATTTGCCGTACGACGTATACCCAAATTATCACAGTCTTGTAATCTTCGTATCATGGAATTAATGTCTTGAGCAATTAGAAGTTTAAAACTGACTAGTACTTAGAAGATGACGTGGATGTAAAACTGCCACATTTGTGTTATGAGGGATACTTTTAACTATAACATTTGCAGAAAATTGCGGTCTATGTGTATTCTGCATAAGATAAATACATCAAATCAAAATATTCGCTGCAATATTTCGGGAATGCTACCTATAACTTCAGGTTATGTGATAAAGCTCTCAATTTCGTGTAATATTGTTTCAGAAACCTTTAAAATAACAATTTGGAAATTTTACAGTTAAGAGAAGCTCATCTTTTACTTCACATGTGTAAAATATCAAGAAGTATAATTGTACCCTGTAAAGGTAATGGTTCAACATTTAGTGAAACTCACTAAGAGTTTTATCTTTTTTTTTCTAACCTTATCTAAATCGCTCATAATGGCTGGGTTGTTTGGAACATGTGTATTTCCCTGAAATACATTTTAGGGAAAGCAAATTGTTTTGGATATTTTCGGTTTAGAAGAAGCAGAGTGCATTAGTTTTGCACTTTTTAAGTTCAATTTTAATACTACATTGCACAGCTTGGAGAGCAATACTTAGTGTGACCTCTGGGAGAAAAGCATTAGAAAGACTCGAAGGGTGGTAAAATACAGAGGACAATGTACGCTAGCCAGGCAAGATCCCCGACAATGCTACATGGAATCCATCCTGACACCGGCTAGCATTGCCTAATTTTAGAATCCTCCGATGCTCCAGTCAGCTCACAGGAAGACAAACCCAGTAACGCCACTGAAACGCCAAGGAAATCTGACTAAGGTTTGAAGCAATGCAACAATCACAGTTGATGGGTAACGGATGCCACCCACAATGTAACGTACATTATCTGAATATATGCACGATACATGAAAATGAGAAAGAGTGCTTAAGAAGTAGTTTGAATTATAATACTGTAGTTTTCAGTAGAGTACATTCAGGATTGATCTTTTCTAATGACGATAGACATGGAAAGGAGTTCATTATGTTCTGAGTCTGAACTAGTAGGATTTGTAAACAGTAGAAAAATAGCATTTTCTCAGTTTTCATCCGACGAGCCCACTTCAAAAGCGTGACAATTTGAATTAAAATAAAGAAGTAAGCTGTCTTGGTTATCCTTGGCTGCATAAAAAAATATAACCAACACTCCCCTCTCCCCCACCAAAACAGTGGTAGTTGTAACAAAAGCGAATAGATGAACGTATACAATGTAAGAGACATTTTATCTCTAAAACGTGCACAATTTATAAACAAACAACACGTGATGTATTTAGAATGCTCGTCCCTCACATACAGTGGGGGGGTGGGGGACTTTAGGCACTATAATCAGACCAGGTAAAGTCAAAATTAGTTGGGGAATGCTTATATGTGCTATTTACCTTGCCATCTCACAAAAAGCTCAAAATGCGATTTATTCCAGGGTATCAGGATATCAAGGAGATTGAGAAAGTTGGAGAAAAACTGTACTCTATGTTGGTCCTGAACCGCTGTTTGAATCCGTACCTATGAAAACCTTGGTAAAAAACATGGATTAAGAAAGCGCACCAACTCAGGTGCTATTACTGAATAAGGAGAAAAATGGCAATTGTCTTGAAATTGATAAAATCCTCTTTCCTAATCTCTCCGGAGATTGGATAGAATGCAAATAAAGAAAATATTTGCATACATGTCTGGACCTGGTTGCTCCAAGAAACACCCCAAGTAGAATTCTACAAGGGTGCAGCCGTCTGCAGAATGTACAGGAGACTGCGTAACCTCTTTAACTCCCCATTCCTGAAGAAGACTGTTATTAGAATCAGAGAACATGAAAGGAAAAGATGGGATGCTTTTACTGACACCAAGATACTGCAGACTTTCCAAACAACAGATTTTGGGAAACAAGGAAAGCATGTTTACTGGTAGGGTTGCAAATAAGCCTTTTAAACTGATGTACGAGGGCTGACAAAACTCAGAAAAGCATTTTTCGATTCTAATTTTAACATGCTTAAGTATCCAAGATGTAAACAATGAGGGAAAATAACTGAAATGCATTTTAAGGGAGTGATTATCACGATGAAAAATTAAAATTATAGTGATCGCTGTTACTGTCCTTTTAGTACCTAACGTATTTGTGTCCAGGAAATATAATTATACATACAGAAATTGTAGTATGGTTTAAATCAAAATAGCCTCTTACAGCTAATATTGTGACTTTGTGGGTTCGTGAAATTAAAAGTTCAATTGCATAAACTCAAAAAGTTCTTTATTTCCACCGAATTACTGTTGAAACACTTGCCAATTACACAGAATTAAGTAGCGCACACAATGACAATTCACCAGTTCGTCTGTCACAGGTCCACTCTGCACTCGCAATTATGTACAACTCCTCCGATGCACGTACAGAGTCTTCCGGTCCGTTCCCTCACTGGGCGCTGCTCACGGCTGCTCGCCAAGAACTGAGCTGACAACTCAACTCAACTCGATGCTGGCGGGCTGTTTGGAACAGCCCGAAGGGTGGTCAAATCGCGTACCTGCTCTGGGAAGAGCTTAACCACGTAGTGGCGGGATGTGGATGTTGCAGAATGACGGGTGTATTTTAAGTGGGGTTAGTGTAGGGAGGTAGCTTTTTGCTCCTCAGGGAATGATGAACCGGGTGCTACGGACAGCGAGCACCGCTGGTGGGTTAGTTAATAAACTAGGAAGAAGGTATGTATAATTTTGAATATTCCGTAATAACAATTTTGGATTAGCTGAAACTTAATTTAAGTTGGAATGGAGATCAGGTGGTTACCGGTAGTGACCGCAAGACATGCGGGGTAACCGGTATCGCTTTAAGCGACGCTCACGAGGAACATAATCCCCAAGGGATCTGACGAGGGCGCACTGATGTTGGGGCAAACCCTCGAAGACTTTTGTCGCCCGGCACCTAATTTCATCCTCCACATATCGGAGGGATGAAGCCTCGTGAAGTAATCTCACGGGGAACCTTGTACAGACAGAATAAATAATCCGAAGACATTTATTCTGTGCACGTTGGAGTAGAACTAGATGTGAGCCTGCGGCCATACCCCAGACTTCGCACGCATAGAGCATGATGGGGAGGACCAGAGCCATAAAGAGGCGCAACTTTAGGGGAACAGACATCGCAGACCTAAGCACAGGGTATAGTGATGCCACGGCACCACACGACCGATGAGCTTGCTCCTGGATGTGCTCCCGAAAAGTTAGGCCCTTGTCCAGCTTGACTCCCAAGTACTTGATTGAATTCTCCCACCTGATCCCTTGCCCGAAGTAGGTAAATTGGGGGAAATTGGCGGGAAAGCGGCGCTTGGTGAACAATATCGCTTGGCTTTTCTCCGTATTAATGGACAATCGCCAAAGCGTGCACCAATCCTGGAGGAGGATTAGGTAACGTTGGATGGGGTTGAAGGTTCTGCGTGGGTGTCTATTTGTTGAGAATAGCAGCACGTCGTCAGCATATTGTGCTATGTTGACGTGCTGTTCAGTGGGAAGGTCAGCCACATAGACGCTGTACAGCGTCGGGGATAACATAGAACCTTCGGGGACTCCGCCGCGGATAGACCTTCGTGTAGATGTTTTTCCCGCCACTGTGACAGTGAAGAATCTATGTTTTAGGAAAGAGTGAAGAAGGTGTATGACTTGAGTGGGTAGCTCCAGTTGGATGAATTTGTACAGAAGACCCGCGTGCCAGGTCGTAGAGAAAGCCTTTTCCACGTCCAGAGAAACCGCCGAGGTGAATGCCTTGTCCTGGAAACCCAGGGCTGCAGCCTCCACCACGCGCAGCAACTGCTGTGACGTAGAATGCCCAGGACGAAAGCCAAACTGGTGAGGAGGGTTGGCTTGTATGTCACCCAGAAGGGGGGACATGCGGGCTAAGAAAAGTCTCTCGAAAACCTTCGAGAGAACAGAAAGGAGGCTGATGGAGCGGTAGTTGGCAGGATTAACCGGGTCTTTCCCTGGCTTCAAGATGCATATCACCCGAGCCTCTTTACAACTACGTGGAAAGTGACTCAGAGAGAGACACATATTGAAGACTCTGGTAAGAAATAACACGGCCCTGAAAGGAAGGTGGCGGAGCATGAGTGGCGTTATGCCATCAGGTCCCGCTGCCTTTTTTGGTTTGAGGCGCCGGAGTACGCCCTGAAGCTCACTGGGCCTTATTACTGGGAGTCTGTCCGCCTCAGCCGGGGGTCGCCGAAGGTATCGACGAACCTCCTGCCTAACGCGGTCAGAGAAGGCAGGGTCCTGGGGGTCTTCTCTAGGCCTCATGGTCCTCTCTAGGTAGTCGGCGAACACCGTAGCCTTGGCCTGTGGTTCGTAGGACAGGCCTTGTGTACCCTGGAGTGGGGAGTTTGGTGTCCATTGGCGGTTCCGAAGTCTTTTAATGACCCTCTGAGCTGACACGCCAACTACAGGCCTTATATAGGGAAGATCGCCGTTTCTGGAAGGTTCGCGGCGCGCACAATTATCGCGAGGTTTCGAGACGTCTGGTGGAAGGGGAAAGAGACGGTACAGGGCTCGCGCCGCTCTCCTAATCATCCCTTGACACGAGACAAATTGGTAGGCGTGGTCTGAATGCTTCCCGTCTGGCCCTACTGCCGGCCGGTTCTATAGGGAGTTCCGACGTTCAAATATTCAGGACACTATTTAACCGTGCACTGAATAAGATATTAATAACAGGTCATAACCTTCATTTCTGTTTTCATCTGCTCTTTTGTAGGAATAATATTTACAGAAACCAAAGGATGAACTTATTTTGAGATGAGCTAAGTATATTCTTCCATCAACATAAAGAGAATAAACGCAATTCATTAACGACTATCCTCATTAATTCTGAACAACAGAAAAACAAGCATTTTCCGCTCCAAGAAAGGGCGCAGTGTGATACTGTGTTAATTGATTTGATATTAAGTAGGTTGCAGTTATGCTTTCGACTTAAGCGCAAAATTTGTCTTCAAGATATTATGTACAACACAATAAATTATACTGTGCAAAAGGTCGCCAGTTAGCAAAGTTGGTGCTCTGTGATTAGCAAGGCAGCCATTACCTTAGACTGTGTTTCAAATTAATGCACAGATCTCACTGACGTAGTTAATTAATTGGTAATCCGTAATAATGGTAGGTAATTTATATGCATCTAGACACATTTGGGTTTACACTACTTTTTTAATTTGAGACAAAAGTGATTGGAATATAACTGCTGTTTGTGTAAATTGCAACTCAAAGAAGGAATTATCCGAATAGTTCCAAAGTTGGTTGAAGTGAAGAAGAGTGTGTAAGCAGTAAGTGATAAGGTGTGTACACGTAGGCCGAGCAGAGCGCTCGCGTGTCAGTCCAACAAAGTCAGTGTTGCTCCCAGTGTAATCAGTGCAGAGCTATCAAACACGGTGGAAACAATAAAGTGATGGCAACGGGAGCCAAATCGTCATGTGACCGAGTTCGAGCGTGGCAGAATGAACGGTCTCTGGTAAGCGGGTTTGTCATAACGTGACATTTGAGCTTGTATAGTGTATGCTTATCTCAGTGATGCGTGTGAGGAAGCAGTGGATAGATTAAGGTCGTACGCAGCGAAGAACGGGAACTGGACCACGAAAAATGACCACAGCACGGGACGATCTTCATCTGGTCCGTATGGCTATAACGGACCGTACACCTTCATCCACAGTGTTTGCTGGACGCTGGAGCACTGAGCACTGGAAAAGCTCTGAATTGGCCTTCTCATCAGTTCGTCTCTGTCTGCTGCAGGTTGGACTGGTTAAACGCATGTCATTACGTTGGCTTCCATTGTCCAGAAACCACAAGTTCCTCCGAGTGCAATGAGCACGTAAACCCTTTCACAGGGTCGCTGAGTGGCAAAATGTAGCATTTTCGGATGAGTCCCGCTTCAACGTGTCCTACAGTGATGGCCGCATTCGTGTCCGACGGTGATAGCGGACTAACACCAGGTGTGATGATTTGGGGCGCCATTGGTTACAACAACCAATCTCGCCTCCTACGCATTGAAGGCACTTTGAACAACAACCGGTATCTAACTCCCCCTGCTTTAGGTATCTCCTCAGGTCTTAATTCAACAGGACAATACCCGGCCACATGTTGCGAGGTATGTACAAGCCTTCTTCGAAGACCATCGAGTACCATTGATTCCCTGACCTGCACGTTCGCCTGACTTGTCCTTGCAACATGTCTGGGTTATGGTCCTTCGGCACCTTGTGCGTCATGTCTTCCAGTTACTAGTGTACGAAACTAGAATACAAACTGCATCAAAGGGAAATCCCTCACAACCTTTTTGATACAATGCCACGGCGTACCTATGGCAGCCCTATAGCAGCGCAAGAAATATTGCACATTAGAGCTAAAAGGTTTGAAAAGTTAATCATTTGCTACTTGTGATGTACCTAACCTGTGGTATTAAATTCATTGAATTCATGGGTTTCCTACATTTTGTTGCACTTTTCACAAACAGTAGTGTAGTTAGTTCACTTATACCTTTTTAGGCAATCTAAGTGACTGACATTTATGCTGGAGAAATACACGGCATGAATTGCTGTTACCACATTCTAACGATTAACTCTCTTTGTGCAGTTGAGAGCGTGTATCCGGATAAAGATTAAAAGTTACAAGGTCTAAAATAAATTATTAGATATGTTCTATGTAATTAATTAGTAATAGTGAAAATATAGTTCTTAAATACCGTTGAATCAGAATACACGGTGTTTCCAAGTAATATCACAGAAATTTGTGGTTATATTGACGGTATTTAACAAAGCGGGGAAGCAAGGGATATCTTTGATTAGAAAGGATGAATTTGTGGATTGCATGAGTGGAGAAGGGACAATAGGTTGAACGAAATGGCGTATCCATCGAAGGTGCGAATTGAATCTGGAGGTGTTAATTGGCATGTAATTGCTTCCGCTTGACTGCACCCTGGTATTAACACTGTTGTTTCTGATAGACGAAAACGGCTACAGGGGTACGTAAAGTTAAAGTCAATTAATTTTCGAAAATCACAATGACAGGCATTGAAATCGAACATTCTCAGTTTAACTTTTGCAGAATCATTCATTAATTTTAAATATTAATCCTTAAAAATGTAATAAATAAACTCCACACAGTACCTAATTATTTCATAACGCCAATATAGGATAGCCTGTCTCTCCACTAACAAATTCAATATCACAGCATCACGAGAAATACAAGAGAAAACTTATAGCATGTTTTGGTGGGGGGGAGCATACGTGGAGATGTCGGAGGACGTGTGAAGTGACTTGTATAGGTCATTAAAAAGTAGTAAACAATTTGTGGCTATCTCGGGACACTGGCAAAATTGTGCCGGCAGTCTGCATACTGGTTGGTTTCATTAAATAAAATGAGTGATGTTATTTCTTTAGCAATAATCGCACATCAACCTTGCCCGCCTCGGTAGCGTGGAGGTAGGGTGTCTGCCTCACGTTCAAGAGGTCCCGAGTCCCAATCTCAATCAGGGTGAGTTACCTGGATAAGGTACTTTTCCGGGGTTTTCTCTTATCCTGAAAGAAGAATGTTGGGTAACTCTAAGCTCTGTGGACCCTGTGCTCAGTTAAGCATCATTTCAAACCGGGTTATGCTACACCAGCGACCACCTCAGGTAACTGTACTTATTCGTTACATTAGACAGGTAGTGGGTCCAAACAACTCACTGACTCAAACGTGGCAATGCAGAGTTCGAGCATATACGTGAGAGCTGAGGGGAAATAAGCTTCCGGAAAGAATGCGCCAAATCTTATTAGCACTTTAAGCGTTTATGTTGGCTGAAAGCGTTTCTTCGTCTCCTTACCCTCCGATAGGCGGGCGGTCAGCGCAAGGACTGTCTTCCGTGCCATAAGCTTGGACATTAAATTCTCCGTTACCTAACCTCAAATTGTATAATAGACGTGAATAATTTATAGAAAGTAATATCGAGAGAGGTTCTGAAAGTCATAAGTCTTTGCACAGCTGTATGACCAAGCACAATTTTTTAAAACTCAGTAGCATAATTTAATCTGTTCCTTCCAGATGGAATAAGATTTCACATTTTGGATTGAAAGTGATAGGATTTAAAATGTGAAGATTTTGAAAATTGTAGGCCCGTAATTTCGTCAGTCCTATAGCTTCAGGGAAACCAATTGGAGGCCTATAATCCAAGACCAAGACAAAAGTTGCGCAAGTGACATTTAGTGTGATCTCGCAGGAGTTCTGTATTTTTTTTCCTCAGTCGTACCATTATTTATTCTGTCACTTGTATTGATACTATAACGATAGCCTTTTCTGATGCATTTTTAACTGATTTTGTAAATAGGAGACTATCGTTTTAAAACACTTTATAGTTCCTGAAATTTACATTTTTTGTGGATATTGTTTAGCTGCCATGGTTCTCAGCACATCCTACTATATTGAGCGTCAAATGCAACTTATTATTTCTTAGGGGTCTCTTATTAAGAGCTTGGGGTTCTCGTACGGTATAAGGTTCCCGGTTTTACCCTTTACGAATGAAACCCTGCTGGGAATTTTGATGCCCGAAAAATTCGCATTCTCTCTGTCGAGTACGAATTCATGACTTAGCCAGAGACAGCAAATTACTCCTACACCTCGAAGAATGACGGTAAACTGTACCTATAATTTGCACATTAAACGAAACTTTAATTGTAAAATGATTTTGTTGCAAATAAATGGCTAATCAGTTCTTGTGTAATTAGGTGCCAACATTTGAATTTTATGCTTTGCGTAAACTAGATAAAGAAATAATTTTCGGGTCTGCTTGTTTGTAAGTTTCGCAAATCTTTGAGATGCAGACAAGCGCACTTTTAGAAGAAAGGGTAAGTTTTTGGTGTCATTTGAAGTTGCACGTGTTCACCTACCAGCGTCACCTTGTTTGGACGCGGCAATCCATTATCGGTGATCGCGATTCCATGGAGCACGTACAGAGCGCGCTCTGTGTTTACGTGACCCAGTCCAACAAAATTTATCGTTGTACTTGGACGTTTTCTTCTTCTACTACTTTACGAAAAGAAAAGTTATCATAAAGTTGAAAACATGTGTTATGGTTAAATAGGGTCAGTAAAGGTTTATTAAGCTTCCTAATGCTTGCACAAATTAGGCGAATGTTGTGATAATGGTTCTTGCGAATACAAGTGTCTACAATCAATTTGGAGAGTTGTTGAAAGGCTATAAATGTCCATTTTTAAAGTCAGAATTCACTTTATGTAATAGCATCATACCATTTTATAAACCTCGAGTTGTGGCTTTACATTTTTCAACTATGATGCAACTTTTCATGTTAGAAAAATGTCCTGTAATTTCTTAGGTTAATGGATTTAATCAACTTTTTGAGCATTCAGGCATTCTAAAGCAAAAGGTTTACGGTTAGTTTTGCCATAGATTTATCTTTTCTAATATAAACATTATTTCTAGCAATTAAGGAATTAATAACATGAAAAGGTAACTGTTGAAGAATTTTAATTAAGTTAAAATAGAAACGGAAACATTTTGGTGCAGAATCCGCTATAATATGTGTAGACAGCAATGATGATTTGCAGATTGTCGCCTTTGGTGACGATCTGGAAGAATTCTTGCAGATGTATATCCGGCTAGCTCAGTTGGTAGAGCATGAGACTCTTGCTCTCAGGGTTGTGGGTTCGAGCCCCACGTTGGGCGCCATTTTACAATGGAAATGCACTATAATAACTGTAGACAGGGATGATTTGTAGATTCTTTCCTTTGGTGATGATCTGGAGGAACTCTTGTAGATGTATGCCTCGGCGCTCTGGAGTGATGAGATTATCTCAGGTCTTGGTATCGGAGTGAGAATTACTTTATGTTGTTATGGTTTAAAGTAACAACAACTTTCTTCTTTAAAATCTTTTGGAATTTATTCCAAATATATATTTTATCACAATGTTAAATTTCGTTGAAATGTCGTTAAATTTGTCCTTTCACACGGTAATTATCGTTGCATTGTTGCACTTTAAGTTTCTGCAGACTTGCAGAAAGACACCAAAGGAAACACGTCTTACTCCGACGATGATTTTGTGCAGAATGACGCCGAAAGTATCTGCATATTCTGGAATCTCGGCGCACGAGGTTTCTAGAACATCTAAATTATTTCTATCCTATTGGTCCACGTCACAACATTATGTACTTACATTATTGTGATAACCAATAGGAACATTTACGTAAGTTGTATCATTCTGTGGCCTACATTCTGTCTTATACAAATCACATTTTCTAGAACAATTCAGAACAAATAATTAGATATTTGAAAAAATATTAAATAACCGTCTGAAAATTAAAAAATAAATAAAAATAAAAATAAGGAAAATAATTGTTGTGCTATTGGCTACATCAACTGTTTATATTGTCAACATAGATTGAGACTTTTCCTTTGAGAGTGACGGAATGATTTGATATACGTTTAAACAAGAGTATCTTAAGCACAAAAGTTATTAAAGTTAGGTGATATCTGATCTCAGCTTAATGAATGTATTTGGTCATTAAAATCTCTTTGAGACTAAAGTATTTTTAGTTTGAAAAAAGCTCTGGAACAACAGAAAATATGATTTCAAAAGAAAAAATAAATTATTATTAAGTGTGAACTACTGCGTTTAAAAGCTTATTTTGTAAGTAAATTAAATACATTCCTTAATTAAATAGCTAAATCATATCCTTTATATTTTGTATTTTATGGCATAACACTTGCCTAATTCCTCATTCATAATGAAACACAAGGAACTGTGTCAGGTTTTATTCCATGTAGAACAAGTCATATCGTATATTCTAAATTAAGCTATATAAATAACAACTATATATTTTAAGTAATAACTTCGCATAATGTAACAAAACAGGCTACGCAATAATTCGTATTAAGTGATAGAAATGTTTAGTGTAACGACGCTATCAATTTGTATGACCATACAAGCTTGGCCAATTTGCCAGAATTTCGTTCTGTAGGAGCTCAGTAATTCTACTGATATGGGGCTCAATTAAATACCACTCCTCCGGGCCGAATTTGAACCCGCGTCTTTGGAATCAGCAGATCAGGTCTAAACCAGCTGAGCCGGTACACCGAGTAGTATTGCTTGGTTGCCTATGTTCAATCAAAAAATAAGCATCTCGGACGTTGGGCTACAGTCTCATTATTTTATTTATTTCAATCGCAATTACATCTGTTTAAATAGGATGAGGGAAGTATACAAAAAACTGCGTGTAGAGGAAGAAAGCATAAGTCAGTACGGTGTCAGGCACAAACAGAGGGAGAAATTAGATGTGCAGAAAAGAGATGTAACAGTCACACTAAGTAAGAAGGGTACAATTTGGAAGAATCGGCAAGTAAGTGAAGATTGGTTTACGCATGTATGATATTGTTCGAAGATATGAATAAACACGATAAAATGTAACTTTGTAATGCTTAGAAAGTTCTAGAGTGGTCTCAGAGGGGAAAAAAAAAAAAAAAAAAAAAAAAAAAAAACATTGCATTGAGTTACGAACAAGACAAAATGAAAACAATTCGTAAAATTACAGTTCAGTTGAACAATGTTTCGTCGCCGGTCAACGTTATCGGAGGATTGACACGGAACAGTTTAAATAGGAAACAAGAAGAGCAAAGCACACGTCCACTGAAAATATAGGCGTTATCGCTAGGTAACTAGAACTTCTGGATGTTTCGCCGTCCTGAAAGTTCCCGGAAGTGTGATGAAACTTCCAAAGTCTATATAAGTGAGACAGCCTATGTCGGAGTTATTAACTCGCAAACTGGAGTGAAGGATAAATAACCGTGAGAGACTGAGTGACCGAATGAATGAGAGGGTGGATTAACAGGTGCGCTAAAGGTGTGATGAAAGATGACGTCATGTCACGAAGGAATTTAATGTTTTGTGTTCGAAGGTCCAGTAAGTGAAACATATGGAGAGTTCATTTCGTTATGTCGCGGGAAAAAGTGAAGTAAATGTACAAACCAATCGAAATAACAGTGGAAGTAATCAAATTAGGGAAGTGATGTTGTGGATTAAGTAAAATGTAAGTAAAATTTAAACTTGATTATTCAGTGACGGAGAAATCGGAATGAAGTCACAGTTTCTAAAATTGCAGGAAGTCACAACGAAATGCCTTCAAATCTATAGTGTGATACATATAAACCTGAACCATTTCAAAAGGTCATAATTTCCCTTTGATAGCTCGTAGAATGTAGAAAATTTTTAAATGATCTCAGTGGCCCCAGGAGAATTTAGACACTGACTGTTGACAGTCGACAGTCTCATATGTGTCATTTTCTTTGATACGACTGTAGACACTGAAGTTTATATGAATATATTAAATACATTTGTGGAGCAGCTGGATGATAACGGATTGAGAGAAGGTTATCTCCAGCAAGATGGAGCAACGTGCCATACATCTAATGACACCATGGATCTTGTAACCAGTTTCTTTGATAATCGAATAATCTCAAAAAGTCTGTGGCCTCCCCAGATCCTCTGACCTAACCTCACCGGAGTTTTTCTTGTGGGGGTATGGAGTGTACAAAAATAGGCCATAGATAATTGATGTTCTCAAGGAATCCATTCGAACCAAAATAAGTAACAATGGCGAGGATACTCTCCGTAAAACTTCAAAGAATATGGTGAGACGAGTGAGAACTTGTACAGATGCCAGTGGAAGACACTTCCAGCATTTTCTCTGAGACTTAAATAGTGAAACGTAATCTCCCAATTGTGTACTATATTCTCCCAAATGTGTGTCCCATTATTGGTTCAAAGGTTTTGGCCAATTCGAATGGTTCAGATTTATATGGATCGCGCTATATCAATTATGAAACAGCACGATCAGAATTTATTGAAGCACAACTTTGATTCTGCTCCTAAAACAGAAACACATTTCGGGGAAATAACATGCAAAACGGAAATTATCGTATCGTTTACTAGTGAATCTCAGTTAATCGAACCCTCTGGTTACAAAGATCAACTTTTAAGCGTTGAAAGTTGGGAGAACAGAGCAGTACTAAATATTAATATGAAAGTGACAGTGTATTGGCTTGGGGATATTTTGTAAATCCTTCTATAGAACACTTAATGCCAAACATTAGAACACTAAGGAAAGAAAACTACCACAAGCTTTTGTTGCAGACATGTCATACTTTGCAGGAAGAGATCACTAGGAAAATGCTTATTATGTCATCCTAACCATTCTTTTAAGATAAATAATTTTGGCAAAGAAGAGTAACAAAAAAGGAACAAAGAATGTGCTTCGGTTCCAGCAATCACCTGACTGATATCCTACTAAACTAGTTTAGGAAGAGTTGGATCGAACCATTAGGACCAGAAGAGCACTCAAGGGAAATGAATTTCTGGATCTTTTAAACAAAACAGACAAAAATAAGATTTGAACACCTGCAAAATGTTTTTGTGAGAAGGTTCCGTGCCTGAGAAGCTGTTATAAAGACAAAGGGGAGTACTTTGAGGAATATAAAGTGAAGAAAATAACAAAAAGTGGACATTTTAATTTATATAGGATATGTCAAAATTTAGGAAAGCATTTCCTGTGAATAAAGTATGAAAAATATAATAATAACATAGGTCCAGTATAGTTTATTTCCTTTCATAGCAAGTCTTCCACAGTTGGAAACCATACAACAGCACTCAATGACATAAACTTGGGAAAACAGGAAATTACAGCACATGTTCAAATTGGCCTATATTAGCTCTAATGCATCCGTCAACCCACTTCGCATGGACTCCCCAATGCGGTTAGTTAGGCCTGGAGAACCTCGTACTGTCTGGCAGCCTTCCACAATACAAGCATGAGGAGTCTCTCTATATCTAGAATTTGAGTTGCATAAACAACATATACCAAATATCCCCAGAAATAAAAATCTAGTGGTTTTAAGTCAGGGGAGCGTGGAGGCCACGGAATTGGTCCACCTCGTCCTATCCATCTACCAAGAAATCTGCTACTGAAACATCGACGGACAAAAAGCCTGAAATGAAAGCTACCATTAAGCAATGAACTGAGTGCGGGTGCCTAAAATGCGTAACGCAGCACAATAACATGACAATTTCACAATGTAAAAGCCAGTGTTTACTACTGTGCAATTAAACTATTGTTGTTTTGTGGGGTTATAGCTACAGGACAGCTACGCATTACACTCTCGCTGTGTAATGAGATTTGTAGAAAAAGAGCTCTACCGTTGAAATAAACAATTTCAGGACCTATGTCCTTGTAACATTTTTTCCCCTGTATTCAAGAAATGTTTTCCCGAAGTTTAGATATACCTTTGTGTTACATCCTATATTACAATCAAGGCATTTTATTATACTTCTACATACTAACACCAAATAGTGCTTATTTTTTGTGTGTGTTTTTTTAGTTTAATTAACAGCATGCCCCATCACAATTAATATTACATGTTTTGTATACTTTGGTATTCAATTTGTTTCATGATTCGATCTTTTTTATGTACTTATAGTTACTGTTATTGTTCTTCTAGTCAATGTAGATGTCTCTCACTGTCACAACTTTAACTCTTTGTTTTTGCACTGCACAGCACATCACAGTTCTATTGAGTTGCAGAATTGTTGGAAGTCTCTCAGATATTTGGATACAAGCTGTTGTGTAGTCGCTGGCCTACTTACATTTTTTTTCCTAACGTCTTCTCTTAATGTGTTTCTTCGTTGTAGGTCTTCGAGGCATTCATATATTATTTGATGTACTGTTTGGTGTCCTGTGTTGCATGAACATGTAGGGTTATCTGCGATGTGGAATAGATGTTTGTATGAATTGGATTTTCCATGTCCTGTAGTTAGAGTTGTAAATCATGGCGTGAGTGACAGATTCACCTTAAGTCTCTCTCTAATGGAGGGGAAGGAACTCCTTGTTATTGCTCCTTTAGTTGAGTTTTTTCCATCTATTCTGCCAATCCTTCCCGTAGGGGAGGGGATTCGTCGCTTTCAGCTGAAGTGGTGCGGGCGCTGCGGATCCTTAGCACTCGTGGTACCTCTGACGTTACTAGAGGGACTTCTGGCCGAACATTCGAGCCCCTCCCTCTGGGAGTTGTTTGGATTGCGTTGGTCTCGAAGGGGCAGTCTGTTCCCAATACCCACGGGAAATTGGGTACCTCCGGCCAGGCTACGGCCGCCCGGAGGAGGTAGAGGGTTGCCTCATAAGTCCCGGGTGCTAGCCTGCAGAGCTAGTAGCTGGTATGCTAGATCACCGGCGGCCCTACCAAGGTTATTTGGTAGCCGGTCCATTAACGACCGGCGCGTAAGTGGCGTATCCACTTCCGACCTTTCTTCTATGTGCAGCGGGAGGGGGGCAGTTCATAAGATAGGTGCTGTCCTATGGTAAAAAATCCGAGAGGCCCGGGTTCTGGTCGTACCAGTCCAGGACTGATGGGAGTAGATCCTCGCACTTATAATCTGCCAATCCTGTATTCCTTTTTCTCTAACTTCTTCTTCGATTGTAGATTTTGGTATCCTGTTGTCAACTGTTTCTATTCCTGTTTCTTCTTCTGCTTGCTTTGCTAACTTGTCTGCTAGTTCAATTCCAGGAATGCCTGTGTGCTTTTACCCACTTGAAGTATATTTTCCAGTTTTGTTGACTAAGTTCTGCTAGAATGCTGTGTATATCTGTTGTTATGGAATTATGTCTCTTATTTTTCTCGAGAAGTGACAGTCAGTATGGACTGTAATTGTCTTCTCTAGTTCTACCTCATTAAGTTTATTGATTTCTGTCATAGCTTTTAGGATGACTATCTGTTCGGCTTGATTATTAGAGCAATTTTGGTTCAACTTGAATTTTAGTGATTTGATTAGGTTTACTCCTTTGAAAATTGCTACCCCTGCTCCAACTTTGTTTGCTATCTTGCTACCATCCGTGTAGATGAAGTAGGTAGCGGTGTCTGTATCTTCTGTCATTTTGACTTTAACTGCTTGAGCTGGATGGTTCCATTTATTAAGTTCCAGTGGTGAGTCATAGTTTTCTTTGGTTTTCAGTGTCTTTAATAGGTCTGCTTTTCCTTTTATTCTTATTGTTATAGGCTGTACTCCGACTATAACACAGGAGGCATCGTATGAGATTGTGCGGTAGGCTTTTGCTATCTTGATATTAATTAATCGTTGGATTCTTTGAAGCTTAAAGGAGTTCTTGACTCTCTGTGCAGCTTCTACCCATAGTGGTGCTCCGTATGTAAGAATAGGTGTGATTGCCCCTTTACTTATGATGACTAGACCCCACTGTAATTTCGCAGTTTTGCTCAGTGAGTGTATTAGATTCGCTGCTTTGTATGTAATATGGCTGATGTGGCTAACGAAACTGAATTTTTTGTCTATGTATATGCCTAGGTACTTGATTTCTTCTACAGACGTGTGCAAATTATTAGACTCATTCATGTTTGTTTGGTTTTTTTTTTTTTTTTTTTTTTTTTTTTTTTTTTTTTTTTTTTTTTTTTTTACTTTGCTTCAGTTTAACATTCAAAATAATAGTTATTTACCGCCGTAACCTATTTCAATTTGTCGTAATTCTTTTCCTATTCAATAAAATTTCTCTCTTAATAATGGCTGGGGGATTTTACTTTTACTTATAGTAATATGGTGGTAGCTCTGAATTAAGAGCAGCCATTTTCTTCATGTCTGTTTATCTAACTGTTTGGTGATATTGCTTTCATTTGGTGAATGTAGTAACTGAAGATTGTTAATAGTTGCCTTTATTGTGTTTTATGGCTAATATATCCTCAGTATTTATTATTAATTAATCTCAAGCCAGGTAACATCGTGTATCTTATCCTTAGCATTGATTCAACGGTAATTTTATGGTAAAACTGCTGACTTTTTCCCAAAGAAAGTAGCTGTAACTGAGAGTCTTTTGAAGGAAACTCTTTATTCACAACGTGAAATAGCTAAGAAATTGTGTATTTCACAAAAATATGTTAGTCGCATTAATAAAGCTTTAACATTCGGTGAGACGTTGACTTCACAAGGGGATGGAAAATGCGGGAGAAAAAGAAAGCTATCACGAAGGATGCAAAGAAAGCTTGTGCAGGTGGCAAAACAGAATAGAAGAGCAAACAGCATTGACCTCACTAATCAACTAAAGCAGTACGGTACAGAAATATCAGCCGCAGTAGTTCGCAGAAGATCATGTGAAGAAGGTTTACCAGCACGCAGGCCTCGTAAAAAGGCTAAACTGACACCTGCAATGGCAATATATATATATATATATATATATATATATATATATATATATATATATATATATATACATACATGTAAATTTTATGGAAATGAAATAAAGAGCCTAAACTTTGTTTCTCTCATTGCTGATTTTGTTACACTATCTTTCAGCAATTTTAAAACTGTTTAATATTAATAAAGGTGTTTATTGTTTCAGGTAATTTTCTCAGATGAATCCATGTTTGAATAAATGTGAAGAGAGCAGCCAATATGTGACAAGGACAGATAAAGAAGCATATTTCCCTCATGTGTCAATCAAAGTGTAAAGCACCCAACATCAAAAAAGGTCTGCAGCTCTATGTCTGTCCATGGACCTGGAAGATTATACATAGCTGTGGGATCTATGGAGCAGAAACAGTATGTAAGTGTAATAGAAACAAGACTATTTCCGCAAAGTAAAGAATGGTTTCCAAATGGTGATTTTGTGTTCATGCATGGCAGTGCTCCCTGCCATAGAGCAAAATCTGTAACTCAGTTCCTCAAAAAAAAAAAAAAAAAAAAAAAAAAAAAATGTAAAAGTACTACCATGCGCGGGGAATAGCCCTGATTTAAATCCAATAGAGAATTTGTGGGGTATTGTTAAACAGAGACTGGAAAAATTGAAAATAACTACAACATTTCAGCTTATTGACGGCCTGATAAGAATTTGGCACAGAGATGAAGAAATAAAGCAAAAGTACCTCACCCTTGTAGAGAGCATGCCTAAACATATCAAAATGGTGATAATTGTTAAAGGAATACATACAAAATATTTAGAGTTCAATAAAATATTTTGTATTATTATTTCTGTTAAATGAATAGAAAATAAACGGTATATGTTAAAAATTTCACCATTGAGTCTAACAATTTGCACACGTCCAAAAAACGACCAAGAAATAACGAAGTAAACAATCTCTGTATAAACAATAATGTGTGTGTGTGTGTGTGTGTGTGTATGTGTGTGTGTGTGTTTGTAGGTATGTGCTTTATGTGAGAACTTCCACATTTCATGCATATTTCTTCAAAGCTTTCGAATTGTCCGTATACATAGGTACAATATGAAAAACTGAAATTAAATCCGTTCAGGTGCTCTAAGTTTGATTAACGTTCATAGTAAAGACAAGTTTTCTCTAAGAGCTTGAAAGTTTAAAATATGAAAAGCTGTTGTTAAACCGTTAAATTTAAACTGTTGTTTTAAGCGAATTAAGACGTCTGTATAAAGCAGTTACAATGCATTTACAACGAAGTTACCTAATATCATTATAAACTTCTTTTTCTTTCTTAATTACTGAAAATCCGACAGCTGACTTGGTATTGTTTGCATATACAACCGAAGCTTTCTAGAGCTTCGTTACTTTACGCTCAACATTCAAGGATTTTGATTGGAAAAGAAGTCCATTGTTATCTAACTTGTTTTTGTACGCACAGAGGCTGCGTTCCGTTCCTTTCCCAGAAGCCTTTGAAACTGAATTACACAGTTATAATGAAGCAGGTGCTCCCCACTTTTCCATTGTCCTCCGCATTGTGCTGTAATATAAATCGAGAAACGCGACAAAAACGATGATGACGCCTTCTTTCCTTCCCTCGTCTTATTCATTTCCATCTTCCTTTATTTATTTCCACACAAATATAAAGGGAAGTTTAACACTGACATTCAAGGGGAATAAAGAAACAGGATATTTCATAACGTGCCCCCAAAGATGTTCAAATGTGATTTCTGTAGACTAGTTCCTTCTCAATTACTGTTTGGTTTCTCTTACACAACATAGCAATTTCGTTGGCAGTAACAGAATTATAAATTATTATTTCTACAGAAGAGCAAAGTGTTATGACTTTTAACGTTATATAATGTCACTCACGATTCCAAAGATAACAGTTATGTAACCTGTTGTGTTGTTTACATTACAGGTTTCTAAATTTACCAAAATGGGATGCATGTGCACTGGAAGAGAATGAGTCGTACTAGAAGCCATGTAAGTTTGAGAAAGGAAAAAGGTTAATCTTAAAACCAATTCTTTTATTTAACTAAAATCTATGCTATATATTAATAACTAACTTCATTAAGTATTAAAGAACCCTGGGCTTTCATTTACGTTCTCTAGAGAATGTAAATTGTATGCAATATAATTTTTCAATAAATTGCAACGAATATGCAATATTACACTGATTACAAGTTCTACCTTTACAGTTCCTATTCAGGAAGAAGAACGGTGATTATTCCGTGCCCTAACTCAGATATTTATGGTCCTGTTTTGTCGTACCTATTACACTGGGCAACAACGAAAATGTTTCGGGCTTAAAAATAGTGAATTCACATGTATTTACATCCACTGAATTAAAAAATCACCATAAAATTATAGATTAACCCTTGTTTTGAAAATAAAGTAACATTCAAATTTTAGAGTGAAGATTTTAAAATTGGGGAAACTTTTTTTGGGAGTTGGCACAACTGTCAAAATACCGTAGATGACAACTACAAATATTTGGTGACAGTGCTCCTGCAAAAATACCGTAACCTAGGATGCAACATGTCCCTTAAGATCCACTTTCTCCATTCCCACCCTGACTTTTTCCCTCCTGGTTGTGGAGCTGTTAGTGATGAACATGGCGAGAGATTCCATCAGGACATTTCTGTTATGGAACAAAGATATCAGGGCCGTTGGAATGAAGTAATGCTTGTGGATTACTGTTGGTCTTTGTATATGGATTCTGCGGAACTCCATCACAAGAGCCAAGCTAAAAGACATCGAAGTCAACCAGTTAAAAAAATCAAATGCACTTTCATGGCTAACACCATGCATGTAATTAAAATGTATCCTTTTCTCTCAATCCGTTAATATGTAATACTTCCGCCTTGTGTATATCATAGAAACTAGAGCTGATAAAAAAGTTTCATTGTCATATTTGTTTTTCTCAACCCAAAATTAGTAGGAATTGCCTCATGAAGTACTCGAAACATTTAAAAATTATTTTTTCGTTGCCCAGTGTTATTAGAGCGGACTCCAAATTTGCGTTAGTCATAAAAGACATATTTATGTTTGACATATTTCAATTTTGAAAATATTTTCATAGATATACGCTGATGAATCAAGGTAAAGTGACACTTGCTAAAATTTGTTCTTCTGAAAGTAATTAGGCTCGTTGTATAACAATTAAAATTTGAGTATTTAATGAATATCTAATTGTTTTGAGCTTGTAAATAAGCTAACAATTTAAAGATCAGCTGCTCAGTTTTATCTATGACATTCAAGCTTGTGGGCTGACCAATTAAACTAACTGGCGGGTAACTACGCCACGTGCGAAGACCTGCAGTACCAATGATGTCTACAATAATTGAAACGTCAAAACAAATTTTAGTACGTATGAGACAAATTTACTGAGCAAGCATAAAAGTGGTGTTGAGTAAAAATTAGTAAGGTAGTTGTTCAAGACATTTGTGCTACCAGTGGCTCTTTCTACTATAATAGCCGCCACCATGTACCTTATGCTCTCACCTAGCATGCAAAAAATATGCATATTCCTTGGTATGGGTCATCATTCCTCGGCAACATCTCCCAAGATCTCAGTCATGGATTAAATTCGTCGAAATGCCTCAGAACTAGGGTCCACTATTTCTCAGGTCAGTAAAGAGCCCAACGCTATACTAAGAGTGCTTGATCTGAACACAAGAGTCCATTTTCTAAAACTGTTACAACTTTCTCAGTACTTCTTTACCACGAAATGTAACTACACAGTTATTTCTCGCTGCGATGAACAATTAATTTCCAACTATCGCACATTATAAAACGAGAATCTACGTTTCCCCATTGTCAGTCTACAACCATTAACTTCCCTAATCGACACCATACTTTGGTAAAATTAGTTCCTCCAACCGGCAAACAAATGTTATCCAACCATAATCATTTCCTACGCAGGATCAGGATCAAAATGTTGGTGGATTTTAAGCGTATTTATCAATGAAAACTAAAGTATTGGAAGCATATAGCTAATGGATATTTCGAGAAAGTAGCTAACTTGAAACCTCATTTTAAAGATAACTACATTTTTGTACCTCTACCTTACATATTACTTTACCGTTACGTAAAATTCTTTCTGAACAAACAAGACTCAAACTGATTTTTCTAGATAATTCAACACATGCATTTTATTTGTTATGTTAATGTATTACCTAATTATATATTGTGTTAAACCAAATTTTTACTGACAGTCTGGGAGTAACAATTTTTTCCCACGTGAAGGGAGTTTGGGAATAGAAGTATTCCTAATAATCCTAGTGGCACATACTTGGGAGCTACTTAACTTAAATATCAAGTTTAGCATTAATATGGCGTTTCGTTTTTGAGTTTCACCACCCTCAGAGTTATAGACACACACCCAGATGTTTTCCAAAATGCTTCTATTTTTGAACTGTTCCCAACACAAATATGCTTTACGAAAAGAGATATGTTATGTGTCAGAACCACACTTTGTAAGGCAAGAATTTTATAAATTATATCAATAAACAAATGCCTAAACCTCAAATTCAAACTGAGAAGGCCCTTTCTCTTCACCAATGCCAAACAAAAGTAAGAGATAGTTGAAGATGAAAGTTCTGAACATCATGTTAGAAAATGGAACAATCGAAAGACTGACAAGTTTTCAGGATCCAGCCGTATGTGCACAACAATTGTAGTTGAAAAGTCGAGGGCATGTAAAACTTAAAACACAGTCCAAGACAGAGAATGTTCAGAGATCATCAGAAACACCTCGCGAGCAGCTGGAACGTGCAGTCAAGGACCGACATTTATGGAAGGCGCTCACCACCAAGACATTAAAGCTAGCAAACAGTACAGTGCTAAGGAGCACATCGTGCTGGACTACATTTTTATGAAAGGGTTCAGTGAAAAGACACCAAGGGTTAAATACTCTCATAAATTAGTCCATCTTGAGAGCTTTTGCTGAGCTGCCATGCCCTCAAGGGTTATAAGCTATTATAGGCTATTTTGACTTGTCTCCTATTACAATAATTCCAGATTCATTGCAAAACGCTTTTCGCTTTTTTAAAATAATTTTCGAAAATGAAGATTTTCTTTTATATGACATAGCAATACCTTAATGAAATAAAGAAGTATAAGGTTTATATATCTGTCTGGAAAGCACATATTTCAGAGCAGACTGGAAATACTTGTAGAGGTTCTGCAGAGAACTGGTGGGGGTCGGAAATACGGAAAGCTCCTTAAGCGGTCCAAATGAAACAACTCATTAGGTTTGGAACACACATGTTGTAAGGATGGTCGAAAGAAAAAGGCGATCAACTAGAAGTTGCCATTCCATCTTGAATTTCTGGAAGAGTCGCCCCCCCCCCCCTCAAGAAAGGAGAAGTTAGGAGGCAGAAGAGGAATGACCTGTAGTATATTCGTTAATGGGATGGTACTGCTTGAAGAAGAACTAAAGTTTCTAAAATGATATAAATGTTATTGGTGTAAATAATTAATTTTATCCATTTTTACAAATATTGGTATGGATATCTTAAATTTATGTCAGATATTTGAGGGTAAAATAAATAACAACATTGAAATTGAAATAAAACAGCCGAGAAAAAGAAACTTTTAAATACATAATTATGATAAAAGAATTAAACAAAATATTTGTGTGAAGTGCAATACAGCGGGGAAAGTTCAACGATGACTGAAGTGAGGAAATGAAATCATTTCAGTTTGAATAGGAATAAAATTGAGTATTTGAAACACAAAGACGAAAAATTAATAAATATCTAACTGAAATATTGATAGATGCAGGAAAATAAATTTTAAACACATCTGATAAGAGATGTATTGAAAGAAACAGTGAACTGTAATACGACTAAAGATGACTATTTCCCTTTGATAACGTCATCCTATATTGACCATATTAAAGTCGACCAATCAGATTCATGAAATCATTACCTATGATAAACATTATTGGATTTTTTAAATACTGTCCTCCAAATCTAGGTCATATTGGAGGAAGAATAGAATGGCTGAAATGATGCTCAAATGAGCCCAGGGTCCATAGAGCTTAGAGTTACCCAACGTACGTATTTCAGGATAAGGGAAAACCTCGGAAAACACCGAGATTCGAACTTGGGACTTTTGAACGTGAGGCAGACACGCTCCCACCACGCTACCAATGCGGACTCTTACGGGATGATACGCTATTAAATAATAGTAAGTAGTTGACGAAAGAAAAAATATTGTGGCGGTTATTTCATTATTCTAAATTTTAAAAAAAATTATTTGGAATTGCTATGAAAAGATTAATTTGTACGGAAATGAAAGGGTGAAGTTAGGTTGGTAACGAGATTATGCAATATGAGTGAATTATTATGTAATTTGTCGTTATTGGTAGTTTTGAGAATGTGATTGCGTTATGTGGTGATGTGGACCACTAGAAGATAAGTTGTTTGGTTGTTTCGGCAACGTAAAAAGAAGGGAGCAAGAGATTAACGAGAATTAGCGTTCCTCTGCATAAGAACTACGCGGGATTAAGACGTGTATTTAGGTCCGAGCGTGTGCAGAAACGAATTTTGTGTGTTCATTTCAGATGCATTAATTAGCATGAGAGTGAGAGAGGAACAGCTCATCTATACATCAATCACCGTTTGTTAAAGGACCGCATTTCACATCACCTAATAATTGTATCAAGGAATATACATGTTTCATAAGAATTAAATATTCAACTTTGAAAAGAAGAGAAGCATATGTTCATTCTAACAATAGCAATAGCTTTTCCTCTACTCCGCGACCACGCCCAGTGGTAACATCTATAGCTCCAGGGATGCGTCCGAGGAATCTACAGGATTAGACTACAAGATCTTCCCAAAGGTAAGAGATAAACTATAACATCTTCTAGCATCCACATTTGCAAAACCTTTATTTAAATCCCGTTAGAAATAATCGCCACAACGCAGGGCTTCTAGATCGTCATCTTCAAACACCCCATTTGCAGCATTTTAAATCCCGTTGCAATATGAAAGTTAAAAAGAAGGAAAATGGAAAAGGATACTGCAAAAACTGACCAGATTTAAAGGTGTTGGCTGGATGGTACTTACACATAGAAGTACTCTGTAGAAACCTTTGTATTGGCTGAGCTAAGCGCAGAAATGCGAGTATTACAGTGGCAGAGTAATGCTTTCTTTGTCAAGTAATTGGAATAACATACATACAAATCGCTCATAAATTTATGAAGTTATATTGGCCGACGCACTGCAGGAGTATAACTAAATCATATTCCGTTCCATTTATTTATTTTATTAGCATGTGATGTTTGTACACTTGCATTTACATGCATATACAATAGCTATACTCTCGCAAAGATTTAAATTTTAATGAGCCCTTAGTGTCGAACAAAATGACATTTACATATCACTACGGTAGTCATTAAAATCGAACATATTCAAATAAAGCAGACTGCGGCATTTCAAACTTCAACTGCACTGCGATATTTGTTAACGTGTTCTCTAAAACGTCTACTTAGTATCGACTGAAGTAAGATAACTCCAGAAGATCTGGAAGTTAAATGCTTTTAGAAATTTGCAGTTGCTTATTACGTTATTTAATATAAAAATCATGTTTGGACCCAGTTTCTCCAAATTAATGTCTATTATAAACAGAATGTTTTAAATATGTGTGGGTAGGTATTGGAGGTGATGTGATCTGCCTATCGGTCCATCAGCCTGCCTGCCTGCCTGCCTGAGTGCCCGTAATTCTTATAGTAATTAACAGTAATATTATTTTCTGACAGGTGCTACAAATGCACAATTTGAATGAATAAGTTATTAAATGTTAAACAGAAGTTAAAAGTTCCTCGAGAATTCTGTGTTGTAGAGAATATCGCTATCTTCCATTGTGAAACGTGTAGAAACAAGGGCTGCTTAGTTGCCATATTCCTCAGAAAGCGCACGGAAACACTGGCTGCATTTTATTCCATGTAGTACACGTAGATAGTGTGACTTTGCGGCAGTACCATCCTTCCGCCTCACGGCTGCACGTACCTGGGTCGACGTCGGGACTCCTTCCTCGGTCTCCACGTCGTCGTCGGCTGCTTGCTTTACCCTTGGCTCTAGCTGCTTCTCCTGCATGGATTATTTTTTGGGGTTGTCAGGGTGTTAAGGTTGATTCAACACAAACCAACGATAATCTCTAAACTATTTTAATTTGTCTTTAAATTTGTGGAACCCGGGCACTTAAATAACTGCACCTTTAGCGGACATTCTATAGTACATTTTATTGGATGCGGCACTTCGTCGAACACACCTGACGGATGTATACAATACTGCAATGAGCAATGAGCAACAACTGAGGACTGAATAGGGGTTGCTACCCTCTTATATACACACAGCACGGCGTCACAAGGAAAAAATAAGGGTATATTGACCTGTGTAACGGTACAGTAAAATAGCTAGAATACCTTCTATTGTCTAACATCCGCCCTTCATAGACTGTCGTCCGGGAGTGCAGTTTTTCTCACGTATATCTGCCCTGGTTCGTCACAATATTTTACATCAAAGTCTACAATTCTACTTTCACTAACAAAGCTAGATACAGTTCTTAAATTTATGAATAATTATGAAACATATTCCATAAGTAAATGAATAATTGATCCGAGGACCAAAGTTCCTGTTTCAACTTTGTGGATTCGTAGAGATACACTCTGTTCAATCCTTACGTAACAGAATCACGTCACATACACAATCTACCAAGGTTGATGGTCACAACAACAGCGTCCTGATTACATCTGTTTACAACACTCCTGTTACAACATCTGTACAGCTGTTTACTACTACTGCTCTGTTTACGACTCACTCTGCTATTCCACTCCACTGGTATGTCACAATCTCTTATATATACCTCCATTGATAATTTCTAGACTGTTAATAAGTAAACCAGAAACCGCATAATCTGTATCAATCAAGATGTCACTGGAAATTTCCATTTACCTCATTTATCTGTGTCGGTAAGTCTTTTATCTCCGCTATTATTATTTGCCGGCTCTTTGTGTACACAACCCGCGCTATCGTATCGCGAACGTGTTCGCGACAATAGCTATGACGAAACAGTTAAGAAAGCAGTAGACAGAACTTTAAAGGACAACATATCCTTTTAATAACGATGAAAATGGAAAATTAAATTGTTTAACTGCAGTTTATTAAACGAGGCAGATGTGTAAGAAACAAAGACAAAAGCTCTTATTCTATGAAAAATTGCATACTTTGGATACCAAAATCTTCTGACTATGCTCATGTGGATATGTCGTAATGAAATGCAATAGGCTGGAATGTTAGGTAGTTGCAAAAAGACTGAGAAGTCTATTATTAGGAGCTAATGTACCTGTATTTTATATCAACACAAAAAATTCTTGGTGCTCACAGACTACGTAACTTTTAAGAGGTTAACTTCGTGACTTGAAAATGTGGAGCTTTCATATTCTTCAGCTTCATCTCTGTTTCGCTGTACTTCTGAAGTATAAACCTACAAACGGTGCAGCTGTATGTTATTAAATAACGATGGACCAAAGAGAAGCCACAAAAGGCACAATTTCAGATAATGTGAGTGTCTGAAGAGTAACTCAATCATCCTAATCGATATTGTTTTAGACCATACAGTACGTTTAGGCAACAAACATTTTCAGGACTGGAATATTGTCACCCGAACGTCGGAACTCCCGATAGAACCGGCCGGCAGTAGGGACAGACGGGAAGCATTTAACCCACGCCTACCCATTTGTCTCGTGTCACTAAGTGATGGGATGATTAGGAGAGCGGCGCGAGCCCTGCACCGTCTCTTTCTCCTCCCACCAGACGTCTCGAAACCTTGGGAAAATTGTGCGCGCCGCGAACCTTCCAGAAACGGCGATCTTCCCTATAAGAGGCCTGTAGTTGGCGAGTCAGTTCAGTTCTTGGCCAGCAGTCGTGAGGAGCGCCGAGTGAGTGGACGGACCGGAAGACGGTGTACGTGTGTTAGAGGAGTTGTACGTAACTGTGAGCGTGCGATGGACCTGTGACAGACGAACAGGTTAATTGTAATTGTGTGCGCTAAGTAATTCTATGTAATCAGCAAGTGTTTCAACTGTAATTTTGAGTTTGCGCAATTGGACTTTTAATTCCACGAACCCACAAAGTCACAATAAGAAGCGATATCAGAAAAATACCAAGGGATTTCTAGTCCGAAGTTGAATGAGACTAAATAAAGTAAGAAATAAAGGGTTGCATGTAAGTACCTTATAGATAAAATTGAAATAATTTATCTAAAAACGGTGGCAGGTACTTCAATTCAGTAATCCTTCATTTGAGCCTTAGTTGGTATGTAATAAAGTACTATGAAAACGTGGTGATTTTTCTAAACATATAACTATTGCAGGATATGTGGCCGCGCCGAGGTGTCATCTCACCTGGGTTCGATCCCAGGCGATCGCAAAGTGAAATCTGTGGTGGAAAACACGACGCCGTGACTCGTTTTCTCCGGTATCTCCGGTATCTCCCGCCATCTCATTCCACTGGTGCTCCATATTCATCTCCTTCATCATAAGCGTCAGTGCCTGCGGTGCCTTATGTAGTAAAAGTGGGCTTTAGACACTACACACCTTTCATTTCATTTGCAGGATACATATATACCTAGCCCTATTTATATGGCTATACGATGGCATACTATGCTCAAAACACATTTTAAAATAAAGGGGAGAAATGGTGACACATTGTACGATGGCAAACTATGCTCAGAACACATTTTAAAATAAAGGGGAGAAATGGTGACACATTGCTGTTTGCTGGTGACCAGATTTTAATTGCGGAGACGGAAGATAACTTATAAAGTGCCATACATGAATTAAATAACATTGCAAGAGAATACAATCTTCAAATTTCATATGATAAAACAAAAATAATGGCTTTTATAAGAACGAACTATTTTAGAGCAAAACTTTGCATAAATGATAAACCCATCAAACAACAAAGTTATTTTAATTATCTTGAAATGAAATGTGTAGTGTTTAACGCCCGCTTTTACTGCATACGGCACCGCAGGCGGTGACACTGATGATGCATGAGGTGAAGATGAAGCACCGGTGGAATGAGATGGCGGGGGAAACCGGAGGTCCCGGAGAAAACCCGCCCCAACGCCGTGTTGTCCACCACAAATCTCACTTTGCGGTCGCCTGGGATCGAACCCGGGCCGCCTTGGTGAGAGCCAAGCGGTCTAACCACTGAGCCACGGCGTGGCCTTTAATTATCTTGGCTATATTGTGTTATATACCAGTAACAGAGATATACAAAACAAAATAAACAAATTCCAAACAATGTGTGGCACAGTAAAAAGAACTTTTAAAAATTGTAATCGTCAAACATTGTTAAAACTGTATAAAATAATGGCGATCCCAACCCTGCTTAATGGGTGTGAAAACTGGGTCTTAACTATCACACAACAGAAGATAGTGGAGGCTGCTGAGATGTAATTTCTGAGACACGTGGCAGGTTATAGACTCATAGACAAGAAAAGAAACGAGGATATTAGAAGGGAATTGGACATTCAGAGTCTAAATGAAACAATCATTGCATACAGGCAAAAATGACAAGATCATGTGCAGAGAATGACTGAAGACCGTACACCACAAATAGTATACAATTATAAACCTGTAGGAAGAAGAAATGTTGGCAGGCCACGAATGAGATGGTCCGATTAATTTCCTTGAAGTCGGAACGGGCCACACGGCTTATACCGTGATGATGATGATATACCTAGGAATAATTTAAAACTTACCAATAAGTGCTTAGTGATATACGAATGTGAACACAGATTTAAACGTCTAGCCATGAGAATTAGACCGATTCATAGAAGGCAATTACTAGAATAGCATTCTTTTAAGCATATCTGACAGTACTTGCCAAACCAAAATATTTCGAAAAGTTAAAGCCACGTTAAAACCTCACTGGCTAAATGTATGGAGTAAAGTGATAGTTGTAAAATACAATACAAAGCAGAAATACGAAACATGATAATTTTGGATTTGCTAAAAACATTCTCCTGATTTGTTCTGCCAAGTTGACACTCGAAAGAAGGCGTCAACTGAAATGACTGAATCTCATTGTCTCTGTTATAGCCTTTGCAATTAGAACTTACCGAGGAGTAGCAGTACGCTACATATATTTATACTTGCAGCTAACCCAGATGTTAGCTGCTTATATTCCAATCTCAGTCATTAGTCATTGTAGTTGCTAGCAGTTTTTGATAAGTATTATTGATGGAGTGTGTACAATTTCACTGTGATAGAGTGAATTGCTAATGCTTTTACTGACTCGTATATCAACTGTTTACTTCCAAGCAATGCCACAGTGAGATAGAATCCGTTGAAGAAACTTTTTTTCTTTTTTAGTACCAGAAGAATTTTAATCTCATTCTTGTATTTTTATATACTCATACATTTATATAAGCCCGCCTTGGTAGCGTATATGGTAGCATGTCTGCCTCACATTCAAGAAGTCCCGAGTTCGAATCTCGATCAGGGTGAGTTACCAGGATAAGTTTTTTCTGGGGTTTTCCCTTATCCAGAAGACGAATGTCGGGTAACTCTTAGCTCCATGGACTCTGGGCTCATTTGAGCACCATTTCACCCATTCCAGGTTAAAGGACGTAGATTAGAAAGAAAGAAAAGTATACATTTATATGCTTGAGCTTATCATAATTGGAAATTACATAATATTAAAAATTTTGAGAATTAAAACATTTGACGTATATATTTTTGAAAAATAAGAACTAATTTCCCCATAAACATATGCATCGTCTGTTTTTAGAAAGAGAATCTGGAGAATTTGCAGTTTATATCAAATTTCTCATTGGGATTCATTTGTATTATATGCCGCCACTTAACCTAATAGAACATGGATGATCTCTGTAGCAATATCTCTTAGGGCATCCGAAATCTTCCAATTATTTTAAATCTCAAATGATATTAAACCATAAGTTATTGTCCAGCTGTTGTTCCTGTGATTGAAAAATCTCCGTTTTATATATATTTTAATGAGTGAAATTAATATATTTAAGTTAAACAGTAAGTACAGAAGTATTGGAATTCTATAATTCTATAATTCAGAAGTATTGGAAGAGGGTATGCAGGCATATTTAACTATAGAAATTTTAATTAAATTAAAATCATCACTCACACTGAGAGTATTTAGTAACGTGCTCCGAAAGCCTGCAAGAAGCAATAAACGTACTATTCTAATCTCTGTTTCATATAACCTTGCGCCGCTGACATGTATCACTCCGCATACAACTACACCCTCCCCTTCACTCCAATTGGCAAAAGCTTTCGCGTCATAGGCCATAGGCGGTGCCTTCCCGTCACATTTAAACCTGCAGTAAATGTCATAATAGTTGTCAGCAAGATAGGTAAAATCATACAAATAAGAATATGAAGGTATGCAAAAATACAAGTTTATAATGAAACTGAACAAGTTGAAACTGATTGAATGAGCAATGAAACTGAAACAAGTTTTTAATGAAAGGCCTTCGGTCTTTTTGACCGAGATTTTTTTAAAACCAGCACACATACCTTCCAAAAATGTTTGTCTTTCAATCTTAAAAGTCGTGTCACGCCATACTTGTTGTGTGTCCTTCATTCACCCAAGTTTCGTCAAGGCAATATATTTTGCGATTTGTATCTCGGTACCATCTGATTGTCCTTAAATAACGTCTTCGCCACAGAGCAATACCGCCCCTGGAGTGGTAAGCTTTCCTGTTGTCTCAGTTTTATGTCGCGATGTTCCTACGCATCTAACACACCTGTAAGTACAAAGCACAACTGTTCGACTTCTCTCACTGACAAAGACGGATTCTGCTCTGTGCATGCACCACTTCGTTTTTCGCCGCTTTATAAAGGTTTTCCCTTGCGATGCTTCAGCGAAAAACTGGTGGCAGACTCTGCCATTATACATATAAGTACACGCGGAATGAACGATCAATAAAATAATTTAGCTCTCGCAATCGGTACAACACGCCTTCGAATGGCGATATATAAGTAATCCAGTTCAAAACAAGGTCAGTGATAAAAGTTATATAAACAAATATGTCATCACTACCGCTAATTCACGTGCTATCGTGCCATGTGCTTGAGAACAAAGGAACCTCATCTTTACTTCGTTTAAGAATTAACATGCATTTCAGATAAATCAACTCTGTTGCGTAATATATTTAATTCAAACAGTTACGAAAATATAAATTTGACAATTCTCTTCCCACATATAAAGATATATCGCCATGTTAAATATCGAACTAATTTTTACCGCACATCAGTCTATACCACAACAGCAGTCAATGAGAGGTGATTATGTCACGTGACCGCTAAGAGATACAGGGCAAGCTTGTGTGAAACAAGGATTAAAATCCTTGTTGTGTTCAGCACAAGGAGTTTGCCTAAGTGATAGGCGTCCCACATTACACGTATGTAAGAAGGAGCGTGAAATTCAAAGTACCTAGTAACGAATTGAAAAGGAGCGCGACAGCTCTGAAAGTGGATTCTCTGGTCGTTTCTACACGAGTTCTCAGATCGAAAAGAACGTGAGATTGCATTATCAAACAGTAATCAGGTTAAAGTAGTCGTGCATTCTTGCTACCATGAACGAGAGAACATTCGGTTAATTACTTAATGCAGTCCTATCTTTGGTATAGCTTGATAATAATAGTGATTAAATTGAATGGAAAAAGTGCATATATGTAAAATTAGATCCAGATCCACAAAGCAACATTTATGCAATGTATTAGAAATTGTATTTTCAAAAAAAATATTTTTATTTTCCCTTATCTGATAATACCGGTTGTGTTAAATTGTACAAGAGGTTTATTATGAATACCTTAACCCATTAACGCCCAACTTGTCTTTTTAAATTGAAAAATAGGATGTTAAATGTATTATTTCACCATTCAGAATGTCCGCAATACATTTTGGTTGCTTTTTGTGCCCCAGTGTTCCAAAATGACGGGGTCTATAATACTCCCACCGTCCTAAGAAGCTGGTGTGGTGTTGTTGGTGAGGCCTTTTGGTGTGGTATGGCAGGATAGTTGTTTAGGATTATGTGTCGGTGAGCAGGAGTTACCTTTCTCAGGGTCCAGCAATTTGAAATGCAACTCCACTATTACCTCACCATCAGATATTAAACTAACACGTCCTTTCCCTTTCGTTGTAAACACCAGAGTGAGGCTTTCACTTCGATCTACTCTCGGCTTCTTTCCTAGGTTTGTTTGTCTATCTCCACCCTTTTCTATTTGTTCTCTTTATCACGCCTATCAGGTGGTTTACGCTACATTATATTGGGAGAGTTTATTTCTACGATTTTACCTTATTGGGTATTTCCTTTCACCTTCATCTTTGCAGCATTGACGTGTCCACACCCCAGGGTTGTATGACCCCTTGGTGTCTAAACGGTACTGCATCCTGCTTCTAAATACTTTCCTTAAAACTCGGTGGAGCCCGCCTTGATAGAAGGTAGCGTGTCTGCCTCACGTTCAAGAGGTCCCGAGTTCGAGGCTCGGTCAGGGTAAGTTAGCTAGATAATGTTTTTCCATGGGTTTTCCCTTTTCCTGAAAGACGAATGTGGGTAAACTCTAAGCTCCATGGACCTCCTACACATTGGAGCATCATTTCACTCATTTCATTCATCGTACGATATGACTAAATTTGGAGGACGTAAATTGCAAAAAAAAACTCGGCATTATTTCTGGATCCGTTCCGTCGCTGGAATTTTGGCCTCTATTGGCCTGCTGCTTACGTATGCGGCCTCGTCTGACCGTTTTAACTTAAGGCAACTTTTTCCCTATTTTTAATTCGTTTAGGCGTTATTTTTATTATAATATTCCGTTTAAATTTTTTTCTTACATCATATATTCCCAATTGCTTACTATTAATTTATGTGGTTTTACTATCCCTTTCTTATATTTTTCTACGGGAAACTTGTTGTTTCTGCTTCAAAGCACACTGTTTCTCTGAGCAAGTACGCGAAGAGAACTTACAAAACAAAACCTACTGGTAAGCTACTCCTGTGCATACAACCCTTTTGAATGTAATATGGCGTAACACATGGGTGAAACTGTCACTGTCGTCGGTCACGTTTGTGCACGTGTGCGTGGAGTAATAAAAGAAGTGTTCTTTAAGGCGATGCAGTATAAATATATCATTTCACCTTCAGCTCATATTCTCAGCATTGGAATAGCTTACAGTTGCGGATTCTTTGAATAATATAATAATGCAAACCTTTTACAACAGTTTATGGTATTACAGAAATGTGTGGGGACGCAACAAGAGAAATGTAATAGCGTGGTTTCACACACGCTGCGGCCTTCTGCACCTTACTGTTGTAAATTACTCCAAACTAAAATATATGCAGTTTTAAAAGACAATAATGTATTCGCATAATAAAATAACTTCAATGATGACAAAAATGGTAAAATTCTCTTCAGAATTCATGAAAAACGAACGAACGAATGAATTAGTGATCTATAAAGAGACCGCTGGTAGTTAATGGATTAATTCTTTAGACGTTCACATATCTATCGTCTTATTAAATAAGACCGACGATGGATTTCTGAATGAATTGGAATGTATGGTCTATAGATACACAGATCCATGTATTTTTCTCGAGTTTATAATTTAAGAAGGCGATTTGAACACATACGCATAACTATGTGTGTGGAGAATTTGGGGATTTTATGAGTGGTCCATTTCGACTTGAAGCGGAAGCCACAGGTTTCCAATAGAAGAATGTAAGAAAGGAATGATAAAACCAAAAACATTATTAATAAGCAATTGGGAATAAATAATATATGAAGCAAAGTATAAAATAAATATTGTAATAGGAACAACGTACAAATGGAATAAGTATAAGGAAAAAGTTGCCTTAAGCTAGAACGGGCAGACGAGGACGGATACGTAAACAATAGGACAATAGAGACCCAAAATCCCAGCGCCACCAAGGAGCCTCAGAGAATAGCGAGGTTTAAGGAAAATATGTAGAGGCAGGATACTGTGCCGCTATCATGCCAAAGGATCATACAACTTTAGGACGTGGACCCGTGGCTGCTGCACAGTTGACGGCGAATGGAAATGACCAATAAGGTAAAATCGTAAAAATGAGTTCCCCCGATAAAGTGTAGCGTAAACCACTTGATAGGCGTGAAATAGAGAACAAACAGAAAAAGGGTGGAGATAGACAAATAAATCTAGAAGGAAGCCGAGAGTAGGGGGAGGGTGAGAATAATCACTCGATTGGTTACAAAAAAAGGGAGAAGACGCGTTAGTTTAACATCTGATATACTCTTAGAAATACGACTTCGTCCATGGTAGGTCGGTTGCCGATCTCCGCTCCTCTGCTGGGACCATTTCAGAACCGCCAACCAGGGAACTTTGGGACTCGGATCGCCTACCTGGGATTTTAATTCTTTTGGTTTATTACAATGTTAAGATATATTATATTTTTAATTTTTTTAAACCCTGGGGCTCAGCTGCTGGGCTCGCTGTCGTCCCGCAGTAGGGGAACGTGTCCGTTGTACTGCAGCAACCGTGGTGCGGACGCTGCAGACCCCTAGCACTCGTGGTACCTCTGACGTCACTAGAGGAACCTCGGGTTCAACAATCGAGCCCCTCCCTGCTAGGGAGTTGTTCGGATTGGGCTGGACTCGAGGGGGCAGAGGTTCCCGATACCCGTTGGAGATCGGGTACGTTTCCGGACAGGGTTGGGGGAAGCCATTAATACTCCCGCGTACTAGCCAGCATAGCTAGTAGAAGGTGTGCTAGATAACCAGGTGGCCCCACCGAGGTCATATCGGTAGCCTTCCCACTTTGTTGTTGGCGCGCGTAAGTGGCGTATCCGCTTCCATCCCATCTTGAGTCCACAGAACCAGATGGGGGTGCTTATTAGTCTCTAGGTCTTGCTCTTTGGAAATCCCCACGGAGGTGCCGGACGTCCTTTCGGGACAGCTCGGTAACTCCCTGGTCGAAGGAGGCCCGGGTCCTTGGTCCTACGTGTGCAGGACAAATGGGAGTAGATCCTCTGCCATTAATTGAATTGCCCGTTGTATGACCTGTCGGGGGAAGTCTCTATCCTAGTAAACTGTAAGGACCCTGCCCTCTGTATTGTGGTAGCTCCTTGGGTCGGCCGCCCTCTGTCTCTACCTCATCCTTCCTTCTGAGAGTACCGCACTTGCGGGCATAGGAACAATGGGCACAGCATGTTGGACTACGTACCGAATCCCCTTCCCGCAGGGTAGGGGATCCATCCCTTTCAGCAGCCGAGGTGCGGGTGTTGCGGACCCTTAGCACTCGTGGTACCTCTAACATTACTAGAGGAACCTTGGGCCAAACAGCCGAGCCCCTCTCGTAGGGGAGTTGTTCGGATTGGGTTGGACTCGAAGGGGCAGTGTTTTCCCGACACCCACGGGGAATTGGGTACCTCAGGCCAGTCTACGGGTACCCGGAGGGGGTAGAGTGTTGCTTTATAAGTCAGAGTTAGTAGAAGGTGTGCTAGATCACCAGGCGGCCACACTGAGGTTTTCGGTAGTCTTCCCTGCGGGGTTGACGCGCGTAAAGTGGCGTATCCACCTTCAACCCATCTTGACGTTTTGCTCAGCGGGGCGGGGGGCTTTTTAAGAAATCAGATATTGCCCTATGGAAAGAGCCCCGGAGTATCCATCGCTCCCGGGTTCTATGGGTCCAGAACTAATGGGAGTTGAACCTCTGCGCTTAACTGTACCGAATCCCGTCCGTAAAGAAATCCTCTATGTCACCCCCTTTAACAGGAATAATTTGATTTAAGTTAGTATTGTGAGCCATAAAATCCGATCTAAACCACTGCATGCCTTCACATAATCAAAGGTATAAAAAGTAGCACAAAAAGAAATTTTGCCTTTCTATTAATAAGTCAATGTGCAAACATTTTCAGGAATTCGAATACGTCATTATATATCTGAATACCTCCATAATTTTACTCAAGTGCTCGAGAAAACCAACAAAGCAAGCAAATATTTTTTCTTTCTTTTGAGAAACGTCTGAAAGGGCTCCATTTTAAAACAAAAACTTGGATGGAAGATATGACGGACGTAAATTTTTTCTTTCCCTCTGGAAAAGGGGCAGCATGCAGAGTAAACACAAGGTATTCCAGACCATTCCCTCTTGCTCTTCTTTGCCGAGAGTGGAGGATAAATATTTCACGATGTACAAATGAGAAATGGTTCAGGTTTGTACCATGCCTCTGCTTCTCTTATATACATCAAGGAATGTATTCCCTGCTGACAGACATTAAGAAGGGTGCTACGCCATGGTCAGTAAACCAGAGTCTCTCCTTTTGAATGAAGCACTGCCATCGTTAAAAAGTTCAGCACCGCAGGTTTATTCTTTAACATTTTGAAAAAGAGAAGATACTACACATTATTTAGACATCCTCGATTAGTATTGCAATTGTTATTTGCCAGTTTTACTATTCAATATGCACCCAGTTATATGATATCAATATCATTTATTAACTTGGATACGTTCAATATTTGTTTAAAAATGTCAATAAATGTGTGAACTAAGTTTTAGAATAGTTTAGGTAATCAAAGGTTGTTTAATTCAAAGCCTTTACCGTGTTTTATTTAACTTAAGACAATGTTGTATGGAAAGATTTATAGGGAGAGATAGGATGACAGGATAGTTAGGTGCAGAGGTCCTGGAACCGTAGGACCACGGACCCGGGCCTCCTACCCGGGAGCGATGGATACCCTGGTTTTTTTTTCCATAGGGCAATACCTTAAGTCTAAAAAGCCCCCCCCCCCGGCTGAGCACAACGTCAAGACGGGATGGAAGTGGATACGCCACTTACGCGCGTCAACCCCACAGGGAAGACTACCGAAAACCTCGGTGGGACCACCTGGTGATCTAGCACACCTTCTACTAGCTCTTTAGGCTGGTACCTGGGACTTATTAGGCAACCCTTTACCCCCTCCGGGCGGCCGTAGCCTGGCCGGAGGTACCCAATTCCCTGTGGGTGTCAGGAACACACTGCCCCCTTGAGTCCAACCCAATCCGAACAACTCCCGACGGGAGGGGCTCAGCAGTTCAGCCCGAGGTTTCTCTAGTAACATCAGAGGTGCAGATGTATTATTTTATCTTGACAGGAATCCTGCGCGGTAGGGATGAGTAGCAACTGTGGTGGGGATAGTACACCTATCGCCACAATACGTCACACGCGTAAAAGTTACGAGAGGGGACGGCAGTGCATAAGGTGTCTAAAAACAAATTTCATTCTCGAAGGTAGTTTTGTAGCTCTTATAAACTAAGTTGTAATTCTTACTATGGTAGTAATCTCCACGCTTTTGTTGGATCTTAAATAGTACATAGGCATTTGGAACAAAACCCGTTCTCTCCCAGCAGGCATGATAAACAACTGTCGGCCTTTCAATATCGCTGCAGAGTCCCTGTAACGTATTTCACTCCAGGCATATGGTCCAGTATGTGCTGTATTTATATAAGTTTCATGCATATAAACTATATAAACTTCACTTCGATATCTCCGAATATTTCGTAAATACTTAAGCCTTTTTGAACGTATGGTACGATGTTCGATTAAAATTTGTCTGTCACGCTATTTTTTATTTTTCAAAATAATCCTAGCTTCAAAAGAACGCTTCTTAATGTTCAGACACTGTCTTGAAAGTCAGTAGAAATATTAAGCTGCATATGCACTTTCTTCAAAGTTGGTCTTTGTTTTTCTGTATTTTAAAATTTATTCACAGTTCGCATAACTATTTCTGAATTAAAACAAACAAATTAGATTTTGTGCATGTTCTTAATCTTTGTTTACTGGGCATAGAGAAGGACGTTGTTGCACTAACGCCAATGGCTTTTCTTTCCTTAATAACTCACCTAAACTGCTATCAGATACAACTGTTGCCTCAGATACCCTTCCCCAGATGTTTATAGCTGACCCAGAGCATTGATCCTTTTTATAAATCTATGGATATTGGTTATTACTTCTCGGGTTTTTAAATTTAGCACTTTATTTCCTAATGTGCTGCTAGGAAGCGTCTTTTATAAATGCTCTCTTGGAGCCAGGAGACAAGCACATTTTGAAACAAGCTGTACTATTACCGAGTAGCTCTCCACGTATTTACCTGCTCGCAGCTGGTACACAACTGCCCTCCTCTCCAGTTGCAACCGTTCTGAGGTGGAATCGTCCAGATACCACTGCGCATCGCTCTGCACTTTTCAAGATAAAAAAGGGTCCGCAGCGCCCGCACCTCGGCAGCTGAAGGGAACGGATCCCCTCACCTACGGGAGGGATGAGAGGATACGACGGTAAACCTGGGTACACTAGTACACGCTACAATAAAGATTAGGGTCCGTAATGTTTCCAGAGATTGGCGGAATCATCATCGGCTACTCATCGGAAGCCATGTTCGGTCGGATAGAACCAAGGATCTTCCTAGTAGGAGCTACACACGCTACGTTTAATCCTACAAGCAAAGCTAAAACTAGGTATTTGATAGTGAATTTTAAATTCTAGACTATGTAAATTTATACATAGAAATTACTTTGTGGGTTCACAGAATTAAAAACTCCATTTTGCCGAAATTCTAAATGTTCTTTATTTGCGTAGAAATACACGCAGTGGAATTACATTACATATCAGCATATCACAATCTCCAGCACCAAGGTCGATGACAACAACAAACAGCTCTCATTAGAACACCAACACTGCTGACTATCGTTTTGCAACACTCTTGTTACACACTGCAACTCCTCACTGTTTTACAACTTCCAACTTAACTCAGCAGTTCTCTGTTTACCTCTCGCGACTCACCCATTCATGCCGAGTTGGCACTTCCTTAAATAACTCATTCCTAAATTCGAGATACTTCCAGAACAATAAAGAAACCGA
The DNA here is from genome assembly GCA_030765055.1 of Mantis religiosa. Taxonomy (NCBI): domain Eukaryota; kingdom Metazoa; phylum Arthropoda; class Insecta; order Mantodea; family Mantidae; genus Mantis; species Mantis religiosa. The sequence continues at coordinate 176,615,203 of CM060952.1, forward strand.
ATAATCAAGATATAACCAGATATTTCCATTTATCTCAGTTTGTTTGTTTCGGTAATCTTTTATCTGAAGCGCTATGTTTATCTGCTTATGCAAGCTCGTTTTCTACGTGAAACGTATCCATCTGTTGTCTTTATATGCAGTATCCTTTGTGTACACAAACCGCGCTACACTCTCGGCACCAAAACTTTCGTGTTTTTTCGCCGCGACAATATACTTTGTGCAGAAGTTCTATTATGGCAGACGCAAAATTTAACGGCGATTGGCAGGAGGTGTTAGTCAACACAACATCCGATCAGATGGATGTTTTGTTAAATTGACAGCTACGGCTTTCATTTCGCTTCTCCACGCGCTTAGACATTGGCTACCTCACGTTTCGCTGCTAGTGGTCAACGTTCAGCCGCCATTAAATTTTGTGTTTACCATAATTATCCTTAGCAGTAAAAATACCATGCAGGTTCATTGTTAAATCAGAGAGAAATTACAAGTAGACAAGGAGGAATGCTAGAGGATGTTGCAGTGACAACATTCCCTAAGACACAAATCTCTGACTGAACAACTGTAACTAGGATAAGTCACTCTAAGTTAGCCAGTTTTCTAAACTTCACCACCAGCAATTTTCTTTACAAAGATGCTAGCAGAAAGTTGATACGCGTTGTGTCTCCCACTTTCTTTACTGTATTTTACTTGAATTATTTACCAATTATTAATCCCACCGGAAAAATCAGACGATTACATAGTTCACTATGTCATTTTAAAACCTGAAGCTGTGTTCCTGAAGTTACGGTTTTTTTTTTTTTTCAGACGTAATGCTATCTGCCGGGTTTATTAAGCACGTGTCCGCAATTTTTTAATTAGTTTAAAAATTATTATGTTTTCAGTTAGTGAGATTAAATTAAATGTTATATTAATGTTTATAATGCAAATGAGAAAACACCAATGTGATTAATTGGCTATTATTAATAGGATATATTTAAAATATTTCAATACTCTTTTCTTCACCACTTGTTAGGTTCGAAGCATACAAAATGTTACCACATACTTACGTATTCCTTTACATTTTCAGCTAACTTGGAATGTGGCAAAATTATAAAAGAATGTTTTCATATTCAAAGGAGAAGTAACTGGGGTGGGTCTTGGGCGCATAAAATGAACGACGTGTTGAAGCGGAGAGGTATGAATCATTCCTGGATAAATGCAGAGTATGTGTATAGAGGTTTCTGGAATGAAGTTAAGCTAGGATTAGAAGATATTGACAGACAAGACTTTTTCGCCAATACAAGGGACAATAATGTACTGAGAAATAAAACCAACCTGGGGGAGGGAAGGATATATAGATATATGTAGTAAGTTAGTGCGAGAAGATTTTGCTTGGGCGAGAAAGGGAGTGAGAAACTTGAAAGGTATAGGTCAAGAGAGGGAGCTAGATAAATGGTGCATTGTGTGGAGAAGAGAGTGCAGATTTCCATTGTATATTATATTGTAGTCAAAGATATGGAGAGAGCAGGCCTGGCTACAGGCCTGAACTGTACCCGGAGGCTAAGGTAGAATTATAAAACTTACTTTGATAATTTGAAAGCTTTAATAAATCTCTTGTCATACTGACAGCTTACTTGCACAATTACATGACAGTGCCTTAACTTAAACTTCCTCGAAAGTAAAACTTTGCACACATTATAATGTCACTCTAACACCTGTATTACATGATTTTGAACCGTACCCGGGAGCTAAGACAGTTATAAATCACCGTGCGCACGCTGTGAAAGGAGAACCCCGACTAATTTGGCTCCTCAGCTCGGAAGGCTTTCCGAGAGAGGAACCAAAGCAACCTTCACGCGCTCACACGGGGAAAAAAAGGAAACACGAAGCAACTGAGGCACACGCCTCGTAAAGGAAAGGTGCAATCAGCACAAATTGGGGCAATTTGGGGAGTGAATTAGTAATTTAAAAACTGTGTTAGTAAAAGGGGAAAAGAACAGGAGAAATGTAGGGAATTATTTGGGGAAAGTTAAAGATACGTGGTTAAGAACAATTAATAAAAAAATATAGAATAGAACAGGTGAAATGGCAAAGGGAGTAGAGGGCTTCCAATACACAAAAACCTAGAGTTAGGTGTATGGGGACCGAATTATTATTCAATGGCAAGCAGAATGGTAGGATTTTCAGGATTTAGGAATCATCAGTATGGATTTTATAATTTTAATCTTGATTTTGTATTTCCATTTGATGATGTAAAAGGAAATATGAGAAATAAATTACAAATTACATTTTCAACCTTACTAGTTTTCTAAAATTAGTAGTATAAAAGTTGTAATTTCTCACTAAACCTACTTTTTAATACTTTAAACTATTAATATTGTCACAAAAAATTTACAGTTGCAAGTTAATGTATTATCTTCTTTTAACAGCAAGTCTAAGTTGTGAACTTAGGGGATTTTTACTCTGTAATTTGTTGATAATGAATGTGTGTGACAAATCTATAAACTAAAAGTATACGAAATATGTGATCCCAGCAAAAATGTTTGGTTCATAATTTGTAAGAATTTGGAGTGTAAGACAGTAACCGCTGTTTAGATTAATTAGGATTATGCTGATTTTTTGGGTGACCGGTAAAGGGATCTTAGCTTAGTTTTTATATACTTAGTGATACCAAAATGCGTAAGCTGTCAATATTAGGTGGTAGCTTCCTGAAGGAACTCCTAACAGTCCAGAATATGATTCTGCGTTGAAAGCTGTGCGTGTCACGCCAGAGGAAAAAAAAAAAAGGGTATTATTGGATATCGGTCATTATTGCTGACTCTGCCATCCGCTTGAAATGTCTACCATAGCAAATGATCCGCGCTTCCACTGTAACGGTCCCTAGGGATTTGAAGGGAATGGGGAAGCGGTTGAAAGTACAGAACGAAAAGTGAAAGAGAAGGCAAACTAAGAGATACTGAAGTGAAGCAAGACGGTAAGGCACTCAAACGGCCAAGTTTTGAATTCACTCTAATCCGCAACTTGTGTAAGAAAAACATTACGACTTTCAGCAGATGTCTTGAGTAAGGGTAGAAGAGAAAGGTTTCTCTCTGTACTCTGGCAATATGAATGCTTCCGTAAACATCTAAACCAGTTCATTTCCACGTATCAGAGCGAATTTCATCAGACATTCGTGTTGAATTTCAGATAACCTTCAAATTACAATTGGTGATTTCTTTTATGTTCGACTTAACTTAGTAGTGGAAAATGTGTGTGAAATAACGCATCTAAATAACTTCTTTTTTCTACCGAAGGTCAATGTGAGACCGGCGTTATTAACGTTTGGACTTGTTAAGGAAAGAAAGATAGATAGAAAGAAAGAAAGAAAGAAAGAAAGAAAGAAAGAAAGAAAGAAAGAAAGAAAGAAAGAAAGAAAGACAGACAGAAGGAAAGGAAAAAAAAGAGTAAAAGAAAGGAAGAAAGAAAGAGAGAAAGAAGAAAGAAATAAAAAGAAAGAGAGAAGGAAAGAAGGAAAGAAAGAAAGAAAGAAAGAAAGAAAGAAAGAAAGAAAGAAAGAAAGAAAGAAAGAAAGAAGGAGAGAAAGAAAGAAAGAAAGAAAGACAGACAGAAGGAAAGGAAAAAAGAGTAAAAGAAA